>WNNJ02001830.1:0-116412 GCA_012934845.2 Pomphorhynchus laevis
GTAATTTTAAAATTTAATTTTATAAGATAGGAATTGCATAAAATCTTATATAATTATTTATTAATTATAATTATTTATCTTAATTTTTAATAAAATACGTAGACTCAGTTATATGATCTGATTATTGAAACGGAAGATGCTCGAGGTCAATGTTAAATTATCAAAATTGAAATGGCAAGACGCCCCGCATGGGTAGAAAATTTATTGAATTTTCGATTCCAGTTTGGAATCATCATCAGAAATCTGAAACAAGTAAAATGTTAAGGATATAAAAAGAAAACGGGTAAAAACAAATATGCACATTAGGTAGATCCTCACGTTGTGCTGCCAGGTCTACGAATGTGTTAGCAAACTTTACAAAGAACGATGCTCAATCCCGATTTAGAATTAAACCGTAGCTATCATTCTCATTTAAGCCCGGCTTCAATTCTTCAATGTGACTTCAATTCTCCAGAGTGACTCGCATATTCGCCTTTCAAATTTTCTTTGGGCAGAATAGATAACTTCAACATTATCAAAATCAATATTGTGTCCTGTACTTAAGGCATGCTGAGCCACAGCTGAGTGGGCAGTAGATTATTATCTAGTGGGCAGCTGAGTGGGCTGCGTACTAAGCGAGCTGCTTACAGCTGAGTGGGCATTAGATTATTATCTACTGCCCACTCAGCTGTGGCTCAGCATGCCTTAAGTACATGACACAATATTGATCTGATCAGTTCAAAATATTAAATATTTAACCTTGTAATACATAACTTTCATAAAAAAACAAAATTAGGTAATTACATGAACAAACATCTATAACATTTAACACCGATTTACGTAGTCTACAGATTTCAGTAGTCTATACACTACTAAAATATTTCTATCTTAATTTAATAAACGACATTAAAAATTCAATCATAAAGTAATTATTGAAATATTATATTATTAGTAAATAATATTAAATAATAATATTTAAATATTATTATTATAATATTATTAATATTATATTTAATATAATATAAATATTATTAGTAAATATTCTTGTGTACTAAAATAGATATTTATATTATTATCTATCATTGTTTATATTTACATTAACAGTATTGTAACATTTAAAATATTATTTTAATATTTTTCAAAATATTTAGACTAAATACGTATATTTAATATACTTAGTTGGAATAGAATTTTAGAATTTTATCATTTAATTTAACATTTTATACATAAAAAGTTTTGTTTTATTATACACCCAACGTATGTACATTTATATCAAATTATTTGTATAAATACAAAATATACATATAAAGTCTTTATCTATCAAATTTAAATATCAAATATATAAAAGAATGTGACAAATTATTACAATTGTTATATTGTAGAAATACTCATTATTTTTCAAATATAGTTATTTTTTTAAATATAGTTATCTTTTTATTTATTTCTTATTAAGTAGTTTATAATAAATTGACAATATTACAATAATACATCGATTTAATATTCAATATAAGAATATTTTCGTTGTATAAAATATTACATAAAATAGCCAGAATTTTATACAATAATACTGTTAAAATACAATATGATTAATGTATAAAAGTTGTACAAATAAGTATAAATATATGCGCAAAATAATTTTAAGCAAGTTATTAATCTATAACAAGCAAAATTAATTTAATTCAAGTCAGAAGTTGAGCTTTTATAGAATAATCAAACAATTTAAAATCAAAGATAAATATATGATTTTTTAAATAGTTGATTAAAAAGTTGAATTTTTTTAAATAGTTGAATTTTTTAAATTCAACTATTCCTTAATTTTTTTAATTAAGGATTTTTTATATTTATTAATTTTTTAAATTAATAAATATGATTTATTTTTATCTTTTTATTTTATATTATTAAATGAAATATTAATTTACTTTATAAAATAACTCATTTAATAAAATTAATATATATTAATATATTATTATATATTTAATATTATAAAATAACGCGTCATTTAATAAATAATAAAAATAATTGCTTTTTTTACATTTAGCTTTTAATTGCCATGCACAGTTTGATTGCCACAAGAACGCTAAGTGTATTATGCACAGCAGACTGAATAGATACATGTGCAGATGTAAAGACGGCTATATTGGTGATGGATACAACTGTACTTTAAAAAGTAAGTTGATTATTAATTTGTAAGTTCGACTACGAAATATCGAAAAATATTTAATTAGAAAATGGTATTCGTAATCAAACACCAAAAAGTCAAGAAAATATGTAATCAGCTTAAACATCAAAAAGTCAAATGAGTTTGCTAATCAGTCATTAAAAAGAAGTTGTTTTTAGATGTATGTGTTAGTGACACAATGATAAAACCACGTATGTATAAATTTACAAGCCTTTGAAGATATTAATTTGACGTTTGTAAAACTTGCTTTTTCACTAATGCGACGATAAATGTTCAATCAAAAAAGTTTCTTATTACAACAAACTAATGCTTTATCTAGAATTAGATAACCGGTTATTAATTAGAAACCTACCCTATGTGTGTGATCCGCTAGCCGGATCACTGTTTTTCATGCTGCCACTTGCAATGAATGTTTTTAATTTAACATGAATGCATCTGTGAGCTGAAATTCTTTTGATTGTGGCACGATATTATCCTCACAGGTATTGATCTTATTTTTGATACAGCAGGACGCTACTAATCAGTCTGGGTGGGTATCATCAGCTGCTGACCCAGACCTACATTTCACGTTTCGACCCTTATTATCTGCTTTCTCCGTACACTGATGCTGATCGGATTTGAACTCAGGACGTCTGTATCTTGATTCAACGCTACATCCACTAAGCTGGCTGCTCCAGTTGTGTAGATATACATTTCTGTATATTACTTTCGGTAAGAGATAGTATTCTAACGATCTCCTACCAAACGTATCAAAAAATAGATCAATACCTGTGAGGATAATATCGTGCTACAATCAGAAGATAACTGGTATATTGACATTATAACTTTTAAACTCTTTAAGATTCTAGATTATAATTCGTTTATGCTATTTAAATCTTAATAGATTAAATGTTTTGTTATTATAGATTCCTGTAGATATAGCCGTAAACTATGTGCACATGATGCGATATGTGTTTATAATGACCATTTTAAGGAAGAAATGTGCATTTGCAAAGCTGGTTATATCGGTGACGGTTTAAGGTATGTAAAACATAAAATTCAAAATTATATATTTCTTATTTAAAATATAATATTTTAATTTCAAATATCATAATATGTTGATTAAAGAATTATGATAAATTATATAATTCTATGGTTAAAATATCTAATTTTTCTAATTTTAATTGACTTTTTTTGCTGACTAGAAGTTTGAAGTTGAAAATGACAGAATTTAAATGGTTATTTACAATGACGTTGTATATTAGTATACTATTAGGACAATTATAATTTGACAAATTGTATTAACACGATAAATCTAAATGATTGTTACTTTTAATGATTGTTACATTTAATGATCTGCATTTTTTACTGAAACAACACAATTTATATTTATTTCGAGTGAAATATTAATATTTTACTATATATGTTATAAATAACGTATATAATAAAATTATATATTATATTTTAATATATATTTTAAAAATAGTAAAATATGTTTATATTTTACTTTATATTTTACTATAAAAATGAAAAGTAAACATATATTAATATGAATATATGATTTGTACAATATTATAATATTTGTATAATCACAAAAATATGTGACTTTTCAAAATATTTATTCTCTTTTAGATTTTTTAATATCTTTATTCAGTGTAATTTTATCCACTAATCCTTTAAATATTGTAGACTTAAATTTATGTCTTTTTTATCATTTTATTTTATGATGGTTTTATAGACATTATATGAAAAAAATAATTTTATTACAAGCTTTCAACACATAAGTTATTTTCAGGCAAACGGTAAAAACAAAAAATACTACTATTTATACCAGCGACTACGAAAGAAATATAACATGTCATATTATCTGTGACGTCGATGCTTATTACAAAGAACAAAAATTTTATGTAATATGGCCAGTTATTGGAAGTTTTAGCTGCCAGTTCCGAACTAGCAGTTAAAACTGGATCACTGTCAACTATTTACAAATACTAATTATTCAGATTAATTCCAATTTAATATAAACCATATTTCTATTCTACTGAGTTTGCCTGCAAGAAAAGTTTCTCTGACTTAATTCTTGCTCGTGGTAAGAAACTCTTTCGATTGATCACTGTCAATCTAAAGAGTGATTAATCTAAACAGATTGAAATGAGTTTTTGGAGTATCACCAAAATCCTCTAAGACGGTTGTTGGATTCTTAGCAGGGTTAAATCTATGTTCAATCTTTATTAGAGAACTCTAAAATCTCAATCTCACCGAAAATTGTCTAAAGATTATTGGAGATGGATCAAAAAAGGGGGAGAATTTTATTTGATATTTCGCTAACCTCTATTAGCATCTTCAGAAAATTTCTGAATATATTGGAAGTATTTATCTTTATTCTAGTGTAATTTTATCGACTAATCCTTTAAATATTGTAGACTTGAATTTATGTCTTTTTTATGATTTTATTTCATGATGGTTTTATAGACATTATATGAAAAACGTTTTTTTTTATTATTGCAAGCTATCAACACACAGTGTCGTTATCAAACAAACAGTAAAAAATACCTCTATTTATGCCAGCGACTACCAAAGAAATATAAGATGTCATATTATCCTGTGACGTCGGTGCTTATTACAAAGAACAAAATTTTAAATATATAATTATTTATATTTTAACTTATTAACAGATTCGAAGATACAATATAACTAATATATGGATAGCTTAATATATGTCAATAAGGGTTGATTTAAATTTATACTTAGGATATCATCAGTAGAAGAAGCTCGAAGATGTGTATTCAGCTGTGGAGAGTATCTTGCATTAAAGTTATAAAAGTTGCTTTCTTAGCAGCCGTTCAAACATTTTGTTCTTAATACCTTTGAGTAACGTATCTACACCATCATTAAAACGATTTATATAAATGTTCATAATAACATATTCACGTGATATTTCTCTAAAGATCATCTGATGTGATCATTATATTAAAAATAGGCTACTTTTAATATATTATGCAGTTATTCGTAAATATGACGCGTCTAAATATAATTTTAACTTCGTTGTAATTAACGAATTACATTTTATTCCAATGATAGCAATTCAATTGTCGTCATTTGAAATCGTTTCCGAGTATTTTGTTTTATTGAAACAAGCACTATTATTATACAACTTATTTTCTGTCATTAAAGGTTATAATATTAACTAATGTAGATTAATGCTAGATTAATATTGATGTTATATACTTAATTATTTATATTTTTATAAAAATATAAAAATCAATTATTATGAATTGACTAATAGTAATTTATTTTAATTTTTTTAAAGTAATATTTTTTTAATAATAATAAAATTTACATATTGAGGGTTATCCTCAAACGGATCCCGTGAAATTGTTTTTTGTTCAGACTTTGAAATTACTCTCGCTAAGTTGTTTCTTCATTATATCAATTATTCGTAGTATTAATATCTGCGCGTAAAGTATATGAGTATCGTCTGACAAATAATTTTCCCCTTATTGTCATCGAAACCGTCTTCGCGATTACAGTGGATATCATATTTTAAGATCTGCGAATAATTTGGGCATATTGGTCATTTTTATTCTCACTTTTTTTCTGGGCAATCCGTTTCAATAATTTATCAGTTGTCTTTCCAAAACCTCCAACCGTTGAGATAATTATCGGCAAGAAATTTGCATTCTCGACTAATCTGATTCGCTCTTCGTACTTTGCGACTTTTCTGCGCTCGTAATAATCAAATGGACATTCATTTCTAGACCAAGCATAAGACGGAGCAAGTGAATTGTACATAGATATATCCAAGAAGGATCTCTCCGTAATGTGCTCATAAACTCCAGAGCAGCTTATATCAGCTCTCGAATTTCTGTCTCTTGTAATTGTTGTCCTTTCAAATAGGATATTGTCTGTTACTGGACGTAACGTAGACTCTTTTATAACATTATGACATGTGGATCCAAGTAGTTGTGCGAACGCATTTACCACGGCATTGTGTCGGATAAAAGTAAAACCCATACTCTTACATGACAAGACATGCGAGACCGTAAAAGGAGATCCACATTGACAATCCTTTCCAATAAAAGCGTGATTCTAATTATACCTTCCAGCCAGGGCATCATGGAAACTAGTAGAATTAAGGAATAGCTATCTCATATCATTGTGTGGGCTGAGCCAGGATGATGCTCCGATGACACTTGCATTTGGCATGACTGTCTCTAAGTACATTTTTGAGGAAGCGATCACCTCCTTTTTTACATTCATTACCCGATTTTCTTTCTCTTTTCTGATTGGCGCAATTACGGCCTTTTGCAAAAATTGCAACTCCTCTCCATAATGACCGTCCATTGCTGGTTCACAAATCCTGAGGGAGTTTATGTATTCATCGGTTAAAGTGCATGTAATATCCCGGATTCCCGGGCCTCCGTGATGATTTGGAAGTGTTTAAATCTTCTCCATTTCTTTGTCGTCAATATGCATGCCCAACATCCTAGGGAATAACTTCCCAAATAATAACGAACGATAATGCACAAACCAGCTCGATTCTGTTTTGTAAGTTCGAAGAAGGTGAATCTGTCTGTGTTGCAAAGCTCTTGTAAGTAAAATGTATCCCGCAAAGGCCTCGTAATCAACTACTTTATTAAGCTTATTCATTTCCTCCACCCATACGTTGGCACATTCACAGCATTTATTTTCCACGAATTCTGAATTTCTAATAAAGCTACCGAGATATCTCACAATGTCATATTTCATTTGAACTTTGTCTATGTTTAATGTATTTTCTTTCTCTACAACGATTCCGTCCTTTAAAAGTATAGTAGACTTGGCAGGATTGACATAATATCCGAATATTGGCCCTTTAGCTATTAATGTTTCCCAGATACGTGCTATCTCATCTATCGTTCCAACACATGCACCGTCATCTGCATACCATTTATGGGTTGCACCTGGTGCAACCCTTTGCAATTCATGTATTAGAGGTAAAATAGAAATGGCAAATGCTGCCATCGATAAAGGATCGCCTTGCGTAAACCGCTCTGAGGACAACAATGTGATATCACTCAAGATTAACTGGGCAGGTACTCCATACGTATTTTTCAAAATACAATTTAACGAAGGACATACAATACATTTAACGAAGAGCCATTTTTCGATTCAGATTATTGAATGCATTTTTAGCAGAAGTATGCATCTACTATTGTCTTCTTCGAAAGCATGACAAACAGAGTGTATCGCTGATTCAATTCCGCTTCGTTGCCCGGCACAAAATTATGTATCCATGCAAACCGACATGATATCCTCCCTTACGTGCTTCATTACTACTCTTTCTACAATTCTTCGTAGAACCTCGCCTATCCCAATAGCTCTAACACCTGGATCCTTGTCTACTGATATTAGTCTACATTTTATATATCAATGAGTTTCTGCGGATCTACAGTTTCCGTTGCTATTTTAATTGCAAAGTCACATATTCACGAGGTAAGTCCTCGTTAATATTCTGATTGCAATCTAAAAAATATTCTGATTGCAATCCAATCGTAAGTATAAAATAACATTGCATAGATAGTCACTAAATAAAAATGTTTATCAACTTAACATGATATCTATTAACTTATATTATATAAATTATATATAATAGAATGAAATATAATTGAATTGCGTAAGATTCAACAATCGATTTTCCAAGACATTTTACAAATTAATAGGATGCCCTTATAAAGCGGTTATTGAAAGCAGAATAAAAAATAAGAATAGAATATAATATTATAATATATTAATGTATATATAAATTATTTACAATAATGTATATATAATGTACAATATTAATGTAATATAATATTAATGTAATATAATGTACTATATCAATGTATATATTAATGTATATATAATATACGTTATAATAATAGAATAAAATTTCCTCAAATGGAAATGCTATCTTCGTTGAATCATTTCATATCAGGCTGTCAGCACCAAGAAATAAATGCTAGAATGAGATTTTCGCAAATGTCAAACTCACCGTTTCGAGCTAATTGGCTCTCATCAGTAGATCCAATTAGCGTCATTTAAACCATACGTCCATTAAATTATAAAGCCAATTAAACATCACGTCCTTTAAATTATCCAAATTTTCAATAAGCAAGTGATTGTTGTGTGATGTCGATTAGAAAATGATCATAATTAAAGAAATTATGTGCTTAATACAATAAACCTTATAAAGATTTTTGAATTACAATAGGATAAATGTGGTTCGCTCTTATGATATTCTAACGATATTGATCGCTTTAATCTTGAATCTGATAATAGAAAATAAGTCAATTCGTATTTATTATTTATATATTGTCTACCAATATGTGACAGAATGCGGCCGAAACGAAAATGACTGTGGCAATGATGATATTAGTAGTCAGGATGTATGGAATTGGAAGTCATGAAGGAAGGATTCTGTAGTTGGTTTTTGATGTGAGGATCACCTTGTATGATCTAGCAAACATTCAATAGATAAGAAAGCATCCATAACAGGATCATCAGTCCCGATTTCAATCGATCTTAATCATCTCATAATCAACTATCTATATATAATATATACAACTATTTATATTTAGTTGATCACATAATCATCTAATATATATTAATCAAATCAGCTAACTAAGATCGGCTAAGCTTACAACATTAGAAAAATGTTGTATGATCAAATTAATAGTAGAAATTTTAACGTGGAAAATTAATTTTAAAAAATAATGAAACAAATTAATGAAACAAATTAATGAAACAAATAATTTTAGCAGTTTTACGATTTATTGTCTTTCAACAACTTTCAAGTTGTCTTTCAAAATCTTGAAAACGTATAAATATTACCAATGAATTTATAAATATTGTAAGAATATTATAATATTGAAATGTAACATCATTAACATATTATTATAAAAATATTTAATTATTTAACTTGTATCAGATTCTAATTATATCTATTTTAGATGTTATACATTATCAAAATGTGATAGCGAATGTTCTTTAATGTTCACACAATCCAAATATCTTATTAACATTGAACTTACAGATGAACGACACTTAACACCAAAAGTTAGCTACATTGGCGGAATGGGTAATTTTCACATACTTAATTGGCATTTGAAATTGAGTATGTTTTGTTTACTCTGAAGTTTAGCTTTGGATATAACTCACAATTGTAAAAATAATATGATTTACTTATCTGATCCAATAAGCAGGTCGATTAAACGATGTTTTTCTAATGGTCGACACTGCGTCACTATTATACATGGTTGGTTTATCTAAATTTTTAGCGTAATTAATAAATAAAAGATTTTAGTTCTTACTATTTATATTTACATTAAAAATATTTATTCCAATAATTTATTAACTAATAAATTATTTTCAAAAATAATTCAATTATTATTTATTGATTAAAATTATTTAATTTAATTCATTAGCAATTGCCAAAAATATTCAAGGTAATAATGAAGTTAGCGGAAAGGTGTGTGCTAAAAATACCAATATGCCACTCTTAAATAATCAAAAGATTCAAATAATTAGAAAAGTTATTGTAAAAAATTGAAGTCGACTTTCTAATAATCACTGTTATCCTTTTTAGAAAACTAGCGTTAAAATATCAATATTTTAAAGTTAATATCAATGGATTTGAAGTATATAACTAACATGAATATTGTAATTGCACTTATTAATTGCAATTACTAAATTTAAATTAAATTTTGAATTTTATTCTTTCAATTTAAAGCGATCAACGTATTACCTTGGTATTCGCTTAAAATAACAATATTATGTTATTATCTTAGCGTAAGTTTGGAGATATTAATTGAGTTGGTGCTTTCGCTGTTGAAAACGCCACTGTGGTAAATATTTTTATAAATATAAAAATTTGTATAAAAATTTGTTTTTATGAATTTCTTAATTTAAAATATAACATATTTTTGATAAATATAAATATATTTATTTTCCCCATTAATATAGAACATAAGTACGTCTCGTAGCATTTAATTATTATTTAATTTTTATTGATTTTTATTCGTATTTAATTTTTAAACCACTAAAATGTAAATCACATTTAAAAATATTGAATTCCGTGAAAAATAAGTATTTTAAATAATATTATTTTTTAAGTTTTATTTTATATATTTTAAAACAGTTTGTAATTATTAAACTAATTATAATTAGTAACAGAAATAATTTTAAATTTTAGCTAAATAAAGTTATATACTAAATAAAGTTATAAAGTTATATACTTTAATTTTTTGCTGGAATTCAATTCCATAAATAAGTAAGTATTTGATTAGGTAACAAATTTAAAAGATTAAAACGTAAAAATATTTTGTAACATTTACTCCTGAAGATGATAGCAGTAGGCTATCGAAAATTCAATTCTATAAATAACTAAGTATTTGATTAGGTAACAAATTTAAAAGATTAAAACGTAAAAATATTTTGTAACATTTACTCATGATGATAGCAGTAGGCTATTGAAAATTCGATTAAATAAATATTTTACTTCACTCTCTCCACTAATAAATAAAAGATTAAAATTGGGAATTTATAAGATTTTGTAATCAGGAAACAACTATGCTAATTAAAAAATTGTATATTCTTAGAAACGAAAAATCATACAACTTAAGAATTATGCAAATACTTTTATACTTTCATAATCAGCTTTAAATATAGTAATAAATCCATGCATGTATTTTTTAAGATCTTCCTCAGCCTGAAGGATTAGTTGTGGACTGGATTTCTCAGCTGCTTTTCTGGACCGATTCGAAATTAAAAGCAATAGGTGTATCAACACTCGATGGGCAAAAGCGAAAAATCCTAATTCAAAATAATATTGAGAATCCCAGAAGTTTGGCAGTTAATGTGGATGAAGGGTAACTGATAAACTTATAATCACAATGCTGAAATACAAATTATTTAGTCACATCTTTTGGACTGATTTAGACAAAGAAAACCCGCGGATCGAGAAGGCAAATATGGACGGAAGTGAACGAACAGTATTTGTCTGCAAAGACATGTATCGTCCTGCAGATTTAACGTTTCATTACCGTTCCAATGAACTATGCTGGATTGACTCGATTAAAGGAAGCGTTGAGTGTATACATACAAACGGATATAATCGTAGAGTTGTATATCAGAACTCGAATGCAAAGCTATTTTCCTTATCCACCGGATTATTACATGTATATGCAACAGACTGGAAGAGGTTTGATATTATTGTGTTAATATTTTTATTCAAACATTTAAAAAATTGCTAATATTTGTGCTTGCGACATTTTTAAATTTTAATACATTTATAAAATAAATAATAAAAAATAAATTTAACATTATCAATAAAATACCGAGTAAATTAGAAATACTAATAGAATAATACATAAAATGATTAATAAAATGAGTGTCTCGTCATGTTAAAGCTGAATAGTGTAAGTTGCAACAATAGATAAGCTGATTATTCATACTTTTCGAACTACAAATCAATTCAACATATGAAAACTCTTCGATAATATAATCAATCTATTAAATCAGCCATCCCTTGATAAAACAAGCTATGATTATTCTATATTAATCAAGAATATCCTGACACTTATCCGTTTCTAATCGTGTACTCGTAAAAGGGAATAATTTGATCTCTGTTAACTTCTTCTTTAAGAATAAGTAATGCATAATAAACATTTTGATTTCACAACCACTTAAACAATTAAAGTGAATAAAAAATTATACGAATAATGGCATATTTCTATAAGTCATAAATCAGATATGTTAATAAAACCACATACTGCAGTTTATAAAAATGCAGTATGAAAAATGAAATTATTCCATCGAATATTTAATGTTAACGTCACGAGTTATACATTTAACTTTTAAAAATTATTACTTTATATAAATCTAAATTATAGAAAATCTTAAAATTAAATTTTTATTTTGAATTTTACTTTGGAATTTGACTGCGTCAAAATAGCCATGAAATCAGAGTCATTTATTAGTCAGTCCTAACTGGTGCTTCACTACGTCGAAATTATGTTTGGGAAATGACAAAAGCATCAAAAGGAGATTTTCTAAAATAGGCTTAAAATGAATAACATCATGATTAGCAGATTCGCATACGAATGCGACTAAGTGTTCTAACACTTAAATTTAAAACTTTTAATCGAGTTGGAGAATTGATAAAATGTTGAAATAGTTTATAGATTAATGAAATAAACTATTTTACGATATTTTTTATCGTAATCATGAAATTTATTTTTTTATCATAACCAAAAGCAAATTATTTGCAGTTTGAAAGTCGAAAACTATTGTCATGTAAAAATTAAACAAATTAAACGCCTTATAACTCTAAACTTTAAACTTTTATATAAGTTTAAGCTGTATAATCCATTGCACTGTACTTAAATTCATTTTTTAGTTCTCTAATGGAACTAAAAAATTAAAATTAGTTTGTTAACTAGTTTTCTAAATGTTGTAGACGTGGTTTCAATACTCCAACCTTACACTACATTTCTTTGTAGACTCCTTTATCTTCCTCAATTAGTTGAATTGTACTTAGCTTCGAACACTTGTACTTTCTCAAACAGCTAAATTTGTTTTAGCTTTGGGGTTTTCTCGAAAACACCGAAGCTAACTCCTTCATTTTTCAGATTAAGTGGCGCAATCCACGATCGTAAAACACCATAAAGTATCACATCTGATCAATTCAAATTCCCGTCCAAACGATTATAAACATGTTGATGTACTTATTGCAACCAACATAAGAGTTCTTGCTTAATGTTTTTCAATGTCTCCATCCATCACGAATGAGTTTTCAGAGATTGAGAGACTTTAACGAAGTTAGATTATTTACATATTTTGGACACGCTGTTTTCGTTTCTTAATTCTATTATAGTATTTATTAAATTGTAGCCCGATTACTAGAGGCTAAGTGGCAAATAAGCAATCTCCTCATAAATATAAATATCAATAAATGTATTATTACAAATTAACCTTTTATTTCCTACATTAGAATAATTTCTAAATCAGAGTCATTGAAATAATGCTTTATAAAAATGATAATATTTTTCTGTGTTTAGCAAGACTATTTTAAAGATACCATTATTCGAAAATTCTTCCTTGGAATACATACATCCACCAGGATCTGGAAGAATCTTTGGGCTTACCACTGCAACAACAAAATGTCCTACAGAATGTAAGTGAGCTTTTATATATTTTGATTTACGTCTTAATAGTTAGATGAGATGACTTGGTAGAACAAATCAAATAAGCGAACAGAGTCTACGTATTTTATACTATATATAAATCAAAAATAAAAATAAATAATTTTAAATAATAAATAATTATATAAGATTTTATTCAATCAATATTTATATAACGATAAAATAAATAATTATATGAACTTTTATATAATTTATATTCGTGTAACAATAAAATTTATAATTAAACTTTAAAATAAAAATTAATTTTTATTAATTGACAAATAAATAACAGACGATGCATAAGAATAGGGATTATAGGTCATCAGGAGGAACTGCGATACTAATTATAGCGGTTAGTTGTTATTTTAATTATAGCAGTTATTATATGGTAACTCCTGTTAATCAGGAGGATATATTACAGGATACACATAATAAATAAGTGGTTAGTGCATACCACATTAACTTCTTCTTTTCCTAATATGAATTAAATTAATTCATGATATGAAATAATAAACCAATTGTTTCCTCTATTCCTGATATGCTTCGACATCCGATCAGGGATATTATTAGCTAGATGTCAGGCCAGAAAACAGATCTTCTGATAATTCTACCGAATATTTCCACGAATTAAGTGGTATGTGCACACCAGGAATGTTTGTCAGCAGAGATCTAAACGACATGGGTATCAGACTAATTTCTATATTAAATTAACTCATTTTCCTACATATACTCTCAAACGTCTGGCGAATTACTCCACGGATTGATACCCCGAGATGATGAGTTTAATTATTTCCTCTATTCCTTATATGCTTCGACATCCGATCAGGGATATTATCAGCCATGTGACACGCCAGGAAGCAGATCTTCTACAAGGTCGCATTCAACTATAATACGTAAGAGAAATTTGTAGAGGACTATTGATAACTTTAGGGGATATTTCCACGAATTCAGTGATCTTTGCACACCAAAATATGTTTATCAGCATATACCTGGATGACATTAGCATCGTACCAATGTTGAAAAGGCGTGTACGCATAAGTCACTCGTATCGTACACATACCATATCTGATATTAATTATTCATGAACAAGCTTAAAATTTTATATTTTTAATTAATACCGTTTTTACTAATTTATTTAACTAATATTTAATTATAAGTCGGATATGTCCAGCGTACCAACTACTTCGAATAGAAGTAAATAATCAATAAACGATGCACTTAATTATCGCATAGGTAATTGTCAAGGCAACAATTATTATATTTTCTGAAGATGTAATTTTTTTGTAAAACATCTTCACGTAATTTTCTGTAGATGATAACAGAGGTTAGCAAAATATCAAATACAATTTTCCCATCTTTTGGTACAGCTCCAATAATCCTTTATTTATATTTTAATCAAATAATTTGTAGGATCGGAGCATCTTTACTTCATTCGATATCACTTTAGTTACCCTTGAGATTTATTATATTCTTTCTAATTTATAATACATTATATGTGACATATATGTAATATACTATAGTTTTTCTAGAGTAGAAAGCATCTTGTAATAGACTAGTTTCACTCAGTAAGGTCTTTGTCAGGAAATTGTAATCAATTTGTTATATTCCGAAATGTTTTTGAAAATTAAAAAAATTAAAACATTAAATGACGGATTAAGTGTATACTTTAATGCTCTTCTAAATATTTATAACAAAAAATAGAGAAACCTTCGTGTATATTAAATTTTTCAATTTTTAAATAAATTGAAAAATTAATATAAATTAATATCCTAAAGTACCAAGTAAAATCTTTAAAATTACTGTTTTTCATTTTGAATATTTTTACAATTTTGTCTTTGTTACGTTTTTTCTATATAAAACTAAGTATGAATCATTGAGCAGTTGGTTCTTCAATCTTTTATGTTAGCGTGTTTCAATTATTCAAACCGATTTATTAAATTAATTCACTGTTTTATGCTATGCAACATTCCACAACTCCTTATATTTCTAATAAGAGCACATATGGACAGCCGGTACTTATAACGAAGTGAGGTGATATATGAGATAAAGTGATGGAAATAGGAGATATGTGTGGTTAGAAGCAACATAAAAGAATATGGGATGGGGATAGAGAGATAGGGGAATGGGGGAGATAAGGGATTGGAATTGAGGAATAGGGGAATGGGGATTGAGGAATGTATGAACAGGGGATATAGGATAAAAGTATAGGTATAATGGATATTGAAAAAAATCCTGATTTCTATTTAGTTGAAGCTACTATAGAATTAAAAAATGATAATATTTTGTTTTTATATATTTAATATTTACTTGCTTCATTCAATAAATTTTGTGTAGAAATAGTGAAAATCATATATCTGTAAAAATGTAGAGTCTAATATATTTTGTCATGATTAAGGTGAGTGAAAGAAGATGTAGACAAAAATAAACATGTCGAGATTTCTAGAATTTATAATGATTTTTAAAAAACAATGAAACTAATTATATTTTCACTTAAAATACCATACATTATAATAGAATGGCTTAGAGGTAAGAGGATATGCCAGAGTATTTTTAAGCCAAAATTATTTCACAGGTTATCGTCTATTTTTATTTAAATTTTTTCTGTAAAAATATAAAAGAGCATTAAAATGACTTACATAAAAGATCATTAAAATTTACACTTGATCCGTCGTTTTATTTATTAAAAGCTTTACAGACCTATTAAATGAAAAGAATCCGATGGTTATTAAAAAATAAAATTTTACAGGCTCATTAACTGAAAATATACTTCACTTATATAATATTGATCATTCAATATCACTTATTTTTTTATTATAAATTGATTGTTCACTCATATTGGATTATTTATTAGTGGAGAGAGTGAAGTAAAATATTTATTTAATCAAATTTTCAATAGCCTACTGCTATCATCATGAGTAAATGTTACAAAATATTTTTGTAACATTTACTCCTGATGATGATAGTAGTAGGCTATTGAAAATTTGATTAAATAAATATTTAACTTCACTCTCTCCACTAATAAATAGTTCTGTAAGTCACATAAAAGAATAGTATTGTATAGCGAAAATCAATACAGATTATTTATTAGTGCAGAGAGTGAAGTAAAATATTTATTTAATCGGATTTTCAACAGCCTACTGCTATCATCTTCAGGATGTTACAAAATATTTTGTAATATTTACTGTTGAACATGATAGCAGTAGTCTATTGAAAATTCGATTAAATAAATATTTTACTTTACTCTCTCCACTAATAAATACATATTTTTTAATTTGCAAAATATCTTATGGTATCTTATTTTTGTAAAAATAGAAAACTCTGATCCATATGAAGGTTTTTCTTGTTTTTCGTTAAAAAAGATAAGATACAAAATTACGTACGAATAAAATAACAAACAAACCGAAATGAATTACTAAAAAAGTTATTCTAGGATACAATTAGTTTAAGGAATAATTGAATATTAACGAAACCGATAGCCCATTAGCTTCTTTTGAAGATTTCATTAATTTGAAATAGTTTGTATTAATCAATCTGTATTGGTTTTTTTAAATTATTAAATCATCATAAAATAATTCTGTGATTTGCTTAAAGAACATATTAAATAATAAATACTAAATCCACAATCTTCTTCCATTTCAAATATATGTATATATATTATCATGGGAACGAAGAAGAAAATATCCTTTATTTGATAAAAATTCTATTTCGATATAAAATATAAATCAAATTTATTATAAGTTGGCATTGTAATTTTATTGAATGTATTATTTTTCGGTGTTGAACAGACAAATTTTTTTATTTTATTTTATCGCAGAGCATTAAAATGATTACATAAAAGATCATTAAAATTTACACTTGATCCGTCGTTTTATTTATTAAAAGCTTTACAGACCTATTAAATGAAAGAATCCGATGGTTATTAAAAAATAATAAAATTTTACAGGCTCATTAACTGAAAATATACTTCACTTATATAATATTGATCTTTCAATATCACTTATTTTTTAAATTTCAAAATAATGCAATATTTTATTTAAAATAAAATGAATAAAATAAAAATTTTATTTCAAAAAAAAATTTGGAGTCTCTACTGGATAGAGACTGATAAAAATCTTATATGACACAGATTTGTATCAATGAACATTAATTTTATAATTAATTTTAGAACAAACTTTCTAACACATGACGAAGGACATTTTAAAATATAATATAACTAATTATATAAAATAATAATATTTTGATATTATTATAATATTATAATATAATATCAAATATAATTTATAAACTACAATATAAAAATTATATATAAAATATTATATAATAATATAGTATGTTGTTTTGTGTTTCAGTGAGAAATGCGTGTTCTCAACGCAAGAATAATTGTCCTGATATATTAATGTGCGTTCCAAACAAAGGCACTCAAATGGGTAGAGTATGCCTGTGTCCGGACAACTCAAAAGCATGTGTAATAAATGGAAAATTTTAATCAGTTGTGACATATCTTTATCCGATGAAAGCTTTAAAGTATCCAATGTTAAAATCCATTCGCATGATGTTAAAAGAACCTTTATCGTGTTTAATGACCTTGCAAATAAAATATCAAATCTTTTTATTAATTGGAATATTAATGATTTTTATTTTATAAAAAAGAATGAGGTTGTCTAATAATAAAACAAATTTTATTTTAAAAATATTCTATTACATTTATTGTTTTATATATTTTTATACTCCATTGAACTTAGTCGTCTGATAATAAAACAGATTTTATTTAAGAAATATCCAATTTTTAAAAATAGGATATTTTTACTATTCATTTTATTAAATGGATAGTCAACCTACTTCATCTAATGTGGATTCTATTCAATCACCAAGCAATAGACAAACAGCTTACGCAACAACAGCATTTCAAAATTTACAATACTCAAATCAAGATTATACTGCTTCGTTGTTTCAACTGTTAGATCGTCTTCATCCCCAGCAACATCATCCGAGAAATCAACAATCAAGCCAAACTCAAGAGCAACTTGATGCATTTAAACTTGTACAAATACAGACAGTGAGATTCCATAACCGTGATACAAATCTTGAAGCGCTTGTTGCATCTATGGGGATGCAAAAATGGCTGTAGAACGTATTGAAGACTCTTGACTTTTAAATACTATTTTGCACTTTTTAACACATTGAAATTAATTTATTACGCAATTATTACATTTATTGCTTTATAATGATGATATAGTTATATAATCTGATGATATAAGTTAAGTTTATAAGATTAAGTTTCTGATGATAGCAGCAGTTATTGAAATAGTGAACTGAATCTTTTTATCAAATAAATTGAGTTTTAAAAAATCTTCCATCATAAAACTCTGCTTATTTATAGAATGGAATCAAATAAACGACAATTTATTCGATAGATATATTAAAGTTTATCGTACAACATTTAAAACTTCAAAGAAAAAAAAACCTAAAAAAACATCAAACAATTCATTTGATGTGATAGTTTCTTCTACAGGTTTTTTGTTTTACAAGAAACTATTTTGTTTTCTGTTTGACTTTGAAAATGTAGATTGCGGTTCTAGATTGTAAGCTTATGGTGAGCTTTATTAATAATAAAGTTTTTCTTAAATAAAAATACAACCACTAAAAAGTTTAAAAAATAAAAACAGCAGAAAAAGAAAAGAAAAAATAACAAGATAAGATACGATGTTATTTCAATCTTCTTATGTCTTTTCGGACTGGTGTCCAGTGGGATCTGAGCCCTCAAGCCAATCCAACACGCCGCTCTCCGACTGAACCACCCGGGATCTTTCACCCTCCAAAGAGTCCAATCGAGGCGGACTATGCTGGGTAAAAGAGAGACGAGGAGCTTGAGAAACCTTAGTCTTTGCTCAGCGAAACGTCCTCTCGAAAAGTAGACTAATCCCGAGATAGCCCAAGTGCCCCAGAGGCGTACTTGGGTCGGCTTTCGCTGACCAGTTTACCGTAATAGTGATTCCCAGGTATTTTACTCGACTTGTGAAGGATGGGAGTGGTTGATTAGTCAAAATGGAGGAGAGGGCAGAGAGTGCTAGTCTTTTCAATTTTTTCTTGGTGGCAGGGGCGCCATGAAATACAAACACCTGCGATTTAGAGGAGGTCAAAAAAAGGTTGGACATGGTTAACTGGTCTTTTAATCTTAAAATACGGCTGATGTCAGAGGCTACATCTTTACACCTGCGTTCAGAGAATAAGGATGTTGTATCATCAGCATATATCATATATATCATCAACATATATCACTGTATGTTGATCATGTTTAAATATCTTAAAGATTAAGATAGAAGCAGTAAGATATAAGATAGGAGAAAGTGGGGACCCTTGAGGCACATCTATAATAGGGTAGAACTGAATTGCATCAGGATCGCTTTCATAATAAAACCGCTTGGTGTACAGCAATATCTGCACCCTATTAACAATTATTGCAGGCAACCCGAGGCACCTGAGAGAAGAGATAACGAAGGGAATGGAGATGCGGTTAAATGCGGCGGAAAATCAAGGAAAACATCCACAGCGAGTTGGTGAATATAAACCTGACAGAAAAGATGCACTTCATCTACTGCTGAATGGACCGAGTGACCTTTGACGAACCCATAGAAACTTGGTGGGATACAATTTCGCTTACTCAGATGATCGCGGATTCTACGCGCAAGCGCTTTTTCGTAGATCGAGACGAAGGAATTTTGAATTGATATGGGCCGCAGGTCTTTAGGACAAGAGACCGGATTTTTCTTAGGTGAAATATACGTCTACTAATGTTGATGTCGTCCACATAGGATGGGGCGGCTAATATCATAGTGATGGCCACTTATCTTCTTTGTTCGGCTGATAAAAGCTGACAGGCACGAGAAGAGAGTGGAGTGACGAATTTGGAGGTGTTCGGAAGAGGCCCCCAGCAGTTAAGGATATCTGTGACAGATAAATCCCTACTTCCCGACAAAACTGATGGACTTCACCAATTGCTGAATGGACCGAGTGTCATTTGACAAACCCATGAAAACTAGGTGGTATTAGATTACGCCTAATTAAATGATCGCGTATTTTTCGCGCAAGCGCTTTTTCGGTGATGGAGATGAGGGAGTTCTGAATCGAAATGGGCCGCAGGTCTTTAGGACATTAGACCGGATTACGTTTAGGTAAAAAAATCTGGGACTAATATTAATGCTGGCTACATCGGATGGTAACGCTAAAAGCATTGTGACGGTCGCTTCTCTTCTTTGATCGGCTGTCAAAAGTTGACAGACCCGAGAATATAGTAGAGCGACGGATTTGGAAGTCCCGTAGGTAGACCCCAGGAGTTAAGGATATCTGTAACAGATAAGTCCCTGCTCCTGAAGTCACCCCAAGTCGTGATCGGTTGGAAAGATTGAATGGCTTTATAGTTATGTAGGGATAGTGACTCTTCCAATACACTGTCAAGGCCAATGCTCCCAATCAACCCACATCCCTATTTTTCAACAGGCAAGCTTATCTTTCTTGAGTATCTTCCAAAAGGAATACTCAGAAGAATTAAGGTGAGCAAGGTTCTCCCTATCCCTGCTCAGCTGGAACCTATATCTAGAGCTCCAGTATTCATTCGAGAGGGCCTGTCTGATAGAAACAGAGATATTGGGTAAGTGAAGCATTTTAACCAGGACATTGAGTTTTGTTGGAGTGGAATTGTAAATACGACCTTTATAGGTAGTCGAAAACAACGCGTTAGGTTGCGATGAGAGGTAGGAATTAAATTCGGTCAAACTCTTATTACCAATTCTGGAGAAGAGTTGGATAGCTGCCTGAAAGAAATCCACTCTGATGGGATTTAAGTGAAACCTCCTTCTAAGCAACGTATCTTACTCTATTCGGCAACGAATTAGGTCATGAGAGGTGGTCTGTCGCCGCGACTGCTAAGTACAGATGGTTTAAAAAAACATCTTATGAAGCAGTAATATGTCGAGCAGCAATATGCAATGAAAGGTGGGTGAAGGTGGTTTGTGAATAAGATAGTCGTTTTTGGCTCTGCGGAATGCTGCCTTAATCCAACGACCAGTTCTGTCGTTTAAATCACCATGTAACATGTCATAACCACTACCCAAAATACGATCCAGAAAGTCACGGTTCTTGTGAATCTGACCTTGACGGATGTAGATATAGGAATGAGGTGGGATTATGCACAGAGTATAGTGGGTGTAGATGTGCTTAGGGATAAATTAAGCAATGTCCTAGGGGAGCCGGATATATCGCGTCTCCTGAAGGACTATAACATATGCATCTCTACCAGATAAAGGCAAAAGGCAGAAGCATCTCCCGAATTCCACTGAAAGATATTCATTAAAAATGGTTCTTGATTACTTTGCATTGTATTGATTTAGCTGGAGTGAGATGCCTCCTCCTAGTACGAACCAGGAGTAAGAAGGTTTCCTTTCACACCCCATCCTGACTAGAGTGAGGCACATGCTCACCGGGCATATCATCATCTTCCATAGTAGATCCGGGATTGACCACAGTCCAGTTGTTCCGGTCTCTCGTAGCTAGTTTTAAAGTTGCGACTGTTTGAAATGTACCAGTCCTCTTGTTTAATGGTTTCCTCTTGTTATTAGCATTTGTTGCGGTAGGTTTAAATTTTGTAATAGATTTCTCAATGATTTACTAATCATACCTTCAACTTGAGACATTGCTGCTTTTAATCTGCAGTCAATGTAGTATGTCATATCTTCGTCGTTGGACTTGGTGTCAGAATTAGTATAAATTATCGTCTGTTTGGAAGCTTGAGCAAAAGTTAAATCGCTGACGGTATTTACCTTGTGCCTCGATTGGTATTATTTGAATGCCCTGCATTTGCGGGACACGCTGGGTGGTCCACACCACAGTTGGAGCACTTTGCTTTGAGCGGACATTTTTCGTGATTGTCGGTGGAATCGCATATTCCACAAGTTTATGGGATCATCATACATTTGCTGGCCCACTGTCCCCATTGTTGGCAGGTGCAGCAATGGGGGTAAGTAAATGACTCGGTCTCCAGTAATGTAAAAGTCAAATTATGTTCCAAAAATTAGTTAAAGTTTTAATGCGAAAGCCGCGACGCGTTTTCCAAGGATGCATGAGCAAATGCTATAGGAATATGATTACCTTTTATAAAGGGTATTTTAGATATGTTGAACACTTTTCAAGTGAGATTATGTCATTACTTGAGAGAAACGTAGGCATATTGTTTATCTTTAACGATGGCTGAATAGGTTTGAAGTCAATTGTACCTTTGTCGAGGTAATTATTTTAAAAATAAGAAACGATTGCCTTTGCCAGGTCTTCTGTATAAAACGAGATCTTAATTTCATTCTCGTAATATTTGGTAGAATGAAATATAATTCTATTTTCGAATTGCAGTGAGAAATTCCGTAATAAAACATTAAATAAGTTCTTTCTTTCAATCGGAACTAGTAGTTTAATGATGACCATGTTTGTAGTTTTAGTAATAGGGGAAAGCTCCCCTTCCTATTTTGTTCAACGAAACTCCACTTACCTTGTTCATCTCTTGCTCGGATATCTTGATCATTTAACCTCTCGTTGACGAATGTAACTAAAAGATAAGTCTTAAGTGTGTTGCTGTTCTGGTTGCAATCGCCTACATCATGTATTCATTTTTACACCTTTACAGTTCGTTTTAACGCCCTAGTAATAAACTAGACTGAGCAGGTTGTTGATATTCAAATTTCTGTAGTATATGAATGTACTTCAAAGCCAGCTATGTTTGAACGTGTCGAAGGAAAAGAAGTGATGTTGCATACAGATGAGCAATATTATATGATATAATTTATACAATATATACGTCAAATTTTAACTTACATAATATTAACTTACATTTACAAAAATAAAATATTATTCTTAAAATTCACTGACTATTTTATAAAAATATAGCCAACATTGATACTTTAAAGAATATAATATTACAATATTTTATTTATATCTAAATACAATATATAACTATATATATTGTAAATACATATTGTAATATATTTATATATAAATATATATTACAAATAGTATTATATATTATATTTATATATTGGAATGGATGCTTAGTATATTTAATATTATGCAATATAATGATAATGTCATATATAATTATGATATATTATATAATGATATATCATTATATATCAATATGTTAATGCGCCGGACGCAAACCGGGACATGATACATATGGCACATACAATGTTAAAACATAATTATGATTTATTGTAACTGAGAATATTAATTAAATAAAGTATAATGTAATATTAAATACACTTTTAAGATAAAAAAATCCAATAGATGTCTCAGCTAAATTATAGTACAAAACATATAGTCCAAGTATCAACTAATTCGATTTATTAAATTATAATGGCCTGTACTAAAGACCCCATATAAAGCACGACCGTTTATAATCAGGATGGAAAAATTAAGAAAGTGAAATTACATTAATGTATGCTGCGGAATGAATAATAAAACAAAAAATAATAAACTTGAAATATAGCGGATAGACACATAAAAAGTTGGATGTTGTAAAATGGTGATAAAACCATAATAATGCAATTATTTAATTGACATTCCATTTGAAATAAAAATGGAATGTTTGAGACATTCCACTTGAGACATCTGAAATAAAAACTTCTTAATTCCTTGATTTATTAAAATATTTCAAAATACTCCACCGTCAGCAATGTCGTTCATTATTCAAATTAAATATGTAAGGAAAGTTATCGGACGGCAAAAATTTCGAAGCAAATAGGTTATATTTAAAACGAATAGACGGTAATAAATAAAATAGATATTGCCAGATTAACAAAAATCTTCAGTTAGTAAAGATTTTATACTAATTAACCAAAATATGTGGTAGCAAAAATTGACTAAGAATTCAGTTGCAAAATGATACTCGTCTTCAGACATTCTTGCAACTGCCTAACAAACGATAATTGAATAAAAGGTATTAATTGTGGAATCGCCAATAAAATAGTGCAACAAATTCATATCTTGTATTGTACGTTATTGATCACGCAACACCTCAAAACATAAATTAAGAACAGTCAAATCGGAATATTTTAAAAATTGTTTAGTAAATCTTTGTAATTGCAAATGAAAAAATCAGCAATTAATTATTACAAATTAAAATATTTTAATTATATATATAAATTGTTAGTGCGAAAAATCGCTTGAAACTGTGGTCCAGGAGCCAAAAATGGCTACGATTGATTTTTAATCCATATGTGCTGCTAAATAACTGGACTTCGATCATCAGATCCATCAGTCTAATGTATCGATTCGAGACGTTCCTAACCACCCAGCAGTCATCGTCAGTCGGATAAAGTGGTTAGGGTGCGTTACGAATTCAGAAGATGCCGAATATCAGGAAAATGATAATTGCCCTCGGCAACTACCTAGACGTTCAGAAAGAGTCTGTAAAGTCCCCGTTCAATATGGCTGGAATGTGGTGTCGTAAAAGACCATGCCGTATGGGGAAGAATGTTATGAATGAACACCCAGCTAATGCATGACAATAACGATTATCATAAGCAGCAATGTGGATGGGCGGTATTCATTTGTATTTTGACCATATATTTGTAACAGCAACTATTTGCGAAGGCTTGTGTTTGTTTGCACTAAAGGATTTTGTACTATAAAATTTTCGGCATCTTCTGAATTCGTAATGATCTGTTGACTTTGATCACTAGCTGTTTCAATCTGCTGTGACAGTGTTGAATCCTTTTTCTCTTGATCATTGTTTTCATCTTTTATAATTTATCTTTTCTCTATTCCGTCTCCTTTACGAAGCATATCAGCGTGTAACCTGAAATTTTGATCACTGTTGCCACCGACGTAAGATGTCCAGTTTGAACGCTTTTCTATTTCTCCCGTCGACCACGGTTGGTTATTTTTCTGCCGATACCACACCTTTTCTCCTATCTGGAATTCCCTCGGTTTTGATTTCTCACTAAAATATATTTTATTATGTGCTTAATAACGTTCAAGTGTGGAACGCAGATTTGGTTTTAAACGATCAAATAAGGTAGTCAAACGATGACCAGTAAAGACAAGTGACGATGGTTTCCTTGCGGTACTGTGCGGTGTGTTCCTATATGACAAAAAGAATTGATGCAATCGCTTTGGACGTTCGTGTTAGTATTTTTATCAAACTGATAAAAATAATCTCGCAGACGAATTTCGAATAGTTGGAACAAGGAAGTTAAGCGGATATACGAAGGAAGCGAATTCCAAACAAGAGTATCAGCAACAGGAAAGAAACGGAGGCGGTAATTTGTCGAATAATTTGGTGTGGAGAATAAAGGATATAGATGATCATAAGGATAAAGAAGCAGGATGAGACTCATCTAGATATGGAATATGTAAAAATGAAGGGGAATAGCGATGCAGAATACGATGGGGAGGAAAATCAAACAAAACCGGACACTATGGCTAATTGTGAGGAGCCAGGAAAGATTGAAAATATGATGAGATATTTGATCAAAACGGCGGAGATTGTGTTAATTATGCTTTAATTATATGATACATATAATTATTATAAGTTAATTATATAATACAATTATTTACTTTGAGATAAGTAAGATTTAAGATAGAATTATTTGCATTATACTTTTGTGGCTGTCTCAAAACGTCATTACCCCAAAAAAGGAAACTTTTGCAAAGCATCACTTATCCCTTTCCAGCTGTCCCTTTCTCTCTTTCTTCCTTATCCTGTATATGTAGAAGTTAAGTCCGGCTGTACGGAATGAAACAATGGCCAGGATTCCGAATTGACTTCTCAATGTAGTTCAATGTAGTTACCGATTGAAACTTGCTTTGATCAACGAACTACAGGCTCCATGTCACTTCTAGACAACAAATTTAACACCCAAGTGATGGAGTACTCGGCGACACTCATCAGTAGAATAAAGTACTTACTGGTCGTTTCGGTTGCCTGTGGGACATTGTGAATAAAGGCATTTCCGACACGTTGCTTAAACGTCTGAGGCTTTCGCTCTCGAACTAAAACATTTGTTGTGCGGACCATCCTTATCTACTCAGCAGAGGTTGTTGCTGACTGTTCGCTTCACTTGTAGGATCCAAAACTGGATTCGGTATATAGAAGTTAAGTACGGCTGTGCGGAATGAAACAACGGTCAGGATTCCGTATGGAATTCGTAATCTAGTTCAATGTAGTTGCCGATTGAAACTGGCAATGTTTAATATTAAAGCTATAAATTGATTACTAATGAATTTTTAATACGAATTATATTTTAATATAAAACCGTTAAAAACATTTTTACCTCAAGTAGGTGTTGATGAAATATTCTAAACGAACAAAATCGAATTTAATGTGTTCTGTACTTATTCATCATGATTTTAATATTAAAATGCTCCAATTTAAAATGACATAATCACTTTGTTCATGCACAAAGTTCATAATCACTTTGTTCATGCATTTTTATAAATGTTCAATGAACAATACGTGATCTTAGAGTAATCAAGATTAACAGGATAATGATATAAAATGGTAATGTCAAACATGGATAATAATGAATTGAACTACTTACTAGTAAACTAAACCGTTTTTACATTAAAGTTATCATAGTTATTATAGTTAAATACTATAATGCATCGGATCATATCAACAATAAGCTAATGTGATCATTATTTCATGTGATATAAATCCATTTACAATTTTAACTAATGCTAAAGTTTTAGCGATATTTCTCCAATATATAGTCGGCGGAAAAATTATAGCAATTAGGAAAGCTTTCTGAAATAAGAGCTGTAAATTCTAGAATAAAATTAAATCTATGAAAAACAGAAAAGCAAACCACAATTTATTTAGAAACGTTAACGGTTAATGTTTTTACTTCACACGCTTGCCAACGTTTTGAGAACGGAGTATCGCACTTGTTCTCTTTAATGCGGCACTTTTTAAATCTTGCCTGTACTTTCCGTGACTAATTAATCGTCGAACGGATTTTAAGGTTTGTCTAGAGTTTTTGCATAGATTGATCTGTATATATTGGTTAGATACCTTGTTACGTTGTCTTTTTCTAAGTTTCAATGTAACACCGCTTTTACATGTTGCATTCGGCTGTATATCTATTGACTTGTTATGCACAAGACCATTCCACTTGTATCCATGTCGATTCGTAAGGTTCCCTCTTTCTCGCGACAATTTTATACCATTTTGTTTTTCAAGAAAACAATTGTTAAACTTGATTAGTTGCCACTGAAGAGAGGGAGGCACGTTATGTACGGTAACCGGTTGACGACGTTGCCTGTTGGGTTTGCCCATCTATGAAAATCCATTTAATTATAATTGACCAATTACTATAATTTTAAATCACAAAAAAACTGAAATTTTCTGCTATCACAATGAATTAATTAAATGATCACTTTGCACTTAAAATAATCACTTTGTATTGAATAAATTACTTTATATTTAAAAAATATTTTAAAATAATATTTTATTTAAAAAATATTAAAACTATGCGAAATTTAAGGCATTTCTAAACATGCCCAAATTATATATAATTTAATTAAAAATAATTTAGTTTAATAGTGTATCGTAAAATGAATATAAATATTGTTATACTAATATAATACGTTATATTATAATCATTGCATTTTCCAATTTTATTTGCAATCTCAATGACAATCTTTATAAAGAATTGCAACAATCCATTTAAGAATTGCATCAATATGTAATGATATTGGTTTTCTTCAAAATCATTTAAATAATTTAATAGATACATATTTTAAACTAGGTTACTATAAAAATAACATCAAGCAGAAAATAGTAAAATATATAAATCAACACAATAATATAAAGAATAAATTTGAACTCTTAGTGGCAAATTTTTATGGATGGATAATAAATAATATGCTTTGCATTAGAATAAGATACTAGATAGTTATTTCAGAGGAAATACATCATTAGCATGTATTTGGCCCCGCTGCTATGTTGGGTAGAGGAGTTAGGGGCCGAAACCTGATAGCATAGCAGTTCCTCCTGATGACCTCTAATTCTTATTCTGATACAACGTCTGTTATTTATTAGTCAATTCATAAAAATGACGTTTATTTTAAATTTCATTTTTTAACTTGATTTAAATTATAGAAAATCTAAAAACAATTATTAATTTTATTATTTAATTATTAAATTTTGATTTAGCATTATTATGTTTTGTTTATTTTATAATTATATTAAATACGTAGACTCAGTTAGCTGATTTGATTGTGTCGTAAAATGAATATAAATATTGTTATACTAATATAATATTATATTATAATATGTTATATTATAATATATTTACATTTTCCAATTTTATTTGCATTCTCAATGACAATCCATTATAAGTTCGTAATTCATGAAACGAATCACGAACATAAAATAAATAACATAAAAACTATATTTTTCTATCACCTGGATTACAAGCGCCATTTTTGCTAACCACATTTTATTTCTTCATGTCATAATTTATTAATTTCGCATGTTTAAAATTAAAAAATGCTTAAACAGCAACGTTACTTTTACATTGAAAAACTTTATAATACATTAATTTATGCAAATTAATTAATTTCATAAATTAATAATTTATATTAATTATAAGTCAATATTCATAAATTAATCTGAAATCCATAAAATTAAATTATTCATTTGATAGAAATCATAATACTTAAATATTTAAGAATATACATTTTCGATTTATACTGTCTAAGATTAGAGCATAACTATTGATATATCAAATGTCAATTGATAAATGCGAAATACAACTAGATTGGAAATGTGCAACTGTAGTTCTGGTTTTTAAGGGTGATGTATATTTCCTAGAGCACATTCAAATCAATTCCAAAAATAATCTGTTGTTCAAACAAAAACTAGAAAATAAAGACACACAACATTGACTTAAATTTTTTGAAATAAATTTTAAAACGCTTGGTACATATTAAACATTATTGAGAGTAAAGACCTTATCCAGCATTGAAACGAAGAAAAAAGAATTAATTTTTCCAATATTCTTGAAAGAATCAATTCTTACAATATTTTTTGGATTACAAAATTGCCTTGATTCTAAATACTTACAATATCTACCAAATGGTAGGCGAAATATTGGAAGAATTAATTCTTTTTTCATCGATTTAATAAATATTAAACAGTTACAAATTGAAATTTTGCGTATCGTGATATAGCAAAAGGTACTTGAGGGATTCATTTAGTGTTTATTAATTTAGGAGTATTAATTTATTAATTTAGGAGTAATTATTTAATATTATATTTATTATATTTATTTATTATTATTTATTAATTTCGGTAAAGTTTCGAGGGTTATATCTTTATATAACATATGTAGCATGTAACAAACTTTATATCAGCATTCACCTGTTCAACTAAAACTTACAGCGACAAATTACCTTAAGAACATGTTTAAGGTAAATATGCCCAATTTAAAGTTGTAGTGATATGCGATATTTAGAAGGCAAAACTACGCTCACAGCCGAAACGACCTACAATCTACCGAAGTCACTTAATATTAATTGATTAACCAAATTGAACACTTGATGTCGTCATCCCTATAATACGGAAAGAGTATGGTAATACTTTAGCATTATTCTGATTATTGTTATTGTTGTACAGGACTGGAGCCACGAAGCAAGTTTTGTCCGCTCATAAAATTAATCAGCAGAATTGATCTCACTTTCAATCACTCCTCGCTTCACAAACCTACCATCTTTCGTCGCCCTGGGAGAAATCTAAACCTCCCCTTCTTCGCATCGCCTTACTTAAAACATCTCTATCTTCTCACACAATAATATCATCCTCACATCACGATCTTGCCTTCCTTTTGACTCAGAACTCACATCCATTCTCGATCTGGTCTTGCCGTACAAGCGTCATCCTCACCGTCACTTGCACCGTGCCCAATAGTTTGAAATCCAATGCCTACTCTTAAAGCATCGACTTCGTCATGCTTTTTGAGTCTATCACCGCTTTCTCAGACGTGATATCCGCTCGCTCACTCCGTCTCTCCGTGATTCCAATCTTGCTTTTCGCCCGGCTCATCTCCACCTATAACGTACCAAATGCAACTTTCTGGCAGCATACTTTCTCCATAGCATACTTTTAACTCAATCCTTTCTCGAGCCTCACAGTTTTGCAACATCAATCCCATGATTATTCGTCATTTCTTAAGACCAAATTATCGACGTTGCTCTCTCGCAATTCCGTCTTTATTCCATCTCACTGCTACTCGCCTCGCTTCATCCTCACGGAAGGCTTTCATATTATCCCTGTGTCACCTGCAAGCATCATCTGTCCTCATGTTCTTACCCAACAAAACCTCAACTGCGATCTCCTGCCTACCTCCATACTAAAATCCATATGCTCATATATATCCCTTTTCCTCACCACCTTGTTTAACACGTCCATCCGCAGTCGTATCTTTCAATCACACTGTAAATCCGCCATCGCTCGTAACCTGCTTAAAAAAACAACCGCTCAACCCCTCACTTCCTTCTAGCTATCGCCATATTTCACACCTCCCGACTCGTTCCAAGCTCTTAGAGCGTCTTATCTTAATACAGATAAACGTGCATCTATATTTATCTAATCTGTACCCCCTTATCGATCCGCTTTCCGCTCTAACCACTCCACAGACATCGCATGCATGAAAGTTTACAACGATCTACTTATTTCTCGTGACAAGGCTCTATATAGTGTTCTCATCTCCCTAGACATCTCATTCACCGTCAGCATCGTCGAGCACTCCGTCCTCCTTTTCGCCTTCGTAATAATTACGGATTTTCTTCCTCCTCCGTAGCATGGTTTGTCTCATATATCCGATCGTTCTTTTCGCTTTTGTTCTACCTCATCATCATCCCATCCGATCCCCATTTTCTGCGAGGGCAAGCAAGGTTCAGTCCTAGGACAACTGCTTTTTTTCTCCTACTCGGCGATTCCTCTCCGTTTATCAAAGCTTACTCCTTTAACGTCATGCAATACGTCGATGGCATCATCGTCTATGCTCATGCACCCGGCCATCGCATACACAATATCGCAATTTCTGCGATATTGTGTATGCGAACGTCCGTTCGCATATGACGTTCGCGTATGTGTCTACAATGTCTCTCCCGTCTTAGTCTCGCTCTAAACCTAGACAAGTTCAAAATAATGTGGATCCTCCCCCGTTAACCTAGCATATCACCTGCCCCTGTATCTTTTGCCTCATCAATCATCCCCATAGTCCACAATCTCACTTTACTAGGATTCCATTTCGATGATCTCCTTTCCCTTAAACCCTTCTTCCGCGACAACGTCCACTTGTCTAACTTAATTCTCCATGACATCCGCCGTATCCGCCCCCTTATCGACTTTTGTTACCGTATGTATCTTATATCATCGCTTCTTTTCCCTAAAATCGATTACTGCCTCAGCCTTTCCGCCAATTCTCCAAAATCCATCATCCTACCCCTTCAACGCATCATTACCTCCGCCATTCGAGTGCTCCTACGTCTCCGTCGCTTTGATCACACATCCACATATCTTGCCCAACTCTCTTAGCCTACCATCCACATCCACACATACTTCTCCTTATCCTCGTAACTCTTCATCTCATCGCTGCCGGCTCACCATCGTTCATCAACCTGCCGTTCTTACACGACACTCGTCCCACCTCTCTATCACTGCGTTCCCGTAATTCCCTCTTACTGTACGTTCGCAATCACTCTAACAACTACGGTCTACAATGCTTCCTCGTCGCCGCTCCACTCGCCTGGAATCTGCTCCCAATCGACGTCTGCCGCCTTCATCCTTTATTGCATTCAAATGCCGCCTCCGTACCCACTTCCTCGAAACATGATTTAGATTTTTTGTTGTTGTGGTCATGTCAGTGTGCGCCGGCACGCATTTGCCACGTAAAAATAAACTTTTTCTTTAATGTAAAATCATAAAAGAAAAATGTCAAGTGAAAGGATATTGCTCGCGTAGGTTTAATTGACCATTTTCTGCAATCCATGGAGTAGCCAAACGATTGAACGACGATTTATCCCTGGATTTGATAATCGGATATGCCGTTGCACACTCGCACTTCTTGATGTGACAATCGATGTATATGATTACGACTGCCGTGAGATTAACTAGGTCACATGTATGAACATGTGATTAGCATGTATCAATACCTCAAATTAAACTCAATTGTACCAATTGTATAGCTATCGCGTTTTCGATTAATGTGCAACATGTTAACGAGGTTCTGAAGTAGTTGAAATCTAACAATAGCCAAGCGGAGACATTGCAATTGAGATTTGTAGGTTTACCAGACATCCTCATGCACCATTTTGACGATCGTTTCAATATTATTTTAAACATCATTCATCTCGCTCCGAGTACACGAAAAGGATTGCGAAAAACTATACTAAATCAATAGCTAAACGTTAATTCCCCGATTGATGGGAAAGAATCGCAAATGTAGAGGGGATCAATGATCAGAAGCGTTTTCAAATTACGTTTAGAATACGGTGGGCATTTGCACACACGACTGATGTGTCATTCTTTTAAGCAGGAATGGACTATGACACCCAGGTCACGAAAACGATCGTGATATTGAATTTTATTCGGGGTAATAAAATAATCAGACGATACGAGACTTACCCATCCAAAGGTGAAAATTTGAGGTATTTACAACCAATTCATACACAGATCATGCAGATTATGAAGATGTAATGTCCTTATAACCGTTCTAAGATAATTTCATGTAATTGACTATATAGAATTTAGCTATATCTGCACATTTAGTCATCATGATCATTTAAGCCTGTTTGTAGATGGGCGGACGTATACCTTTTCGTTTAAAAGACGATAAATCGATTTATACAATAAAACGTATATTGTATATCACAGAAAATCATAAAAGCTGCTTAGTTCGATTTAACGGTCATTTGTTTAATAAGTTACAGCGACAAAAAATTATCACAACACTCGTTTAAGGTAAATATACCCAACTTTAAGTAATGATGATAGGTTAATCAAACATAAGACCCACATGTTAAGCTATTCTAATCTGTAGTTCAACGGTAGAAATTTGATTGTTGATGAATGAGTTGGAATTGTTTAGTATTTTGGAAACGGTTTTTGATACAGAAAACTAGCTTCTCTACCAGTCATTGTTCATGCTTTTAAAAAAGGACAAGCACTCCTAATAATAGCCATATCTATCAGCCCTTTCTAAACCGTTACGTTACCAATACGGAAGAATTTTGACATCTAAAATACATAAGAGTTAAATAAAATACCTTTGGGTTAAAGTATTTTGTATAAAATGATTGAATAAACGCAAATGCTCATTTGTTCTTTCTATTTAAACTTGAAGGGTGGTTAATAGAGTAGAGTAATTTGACATCTAATCCTTATTACGATACATCGTCTATTATTTATTAGTTAATTAATAAAAATTGATTTTTTACTTTAAATTCCAATTTTAAGTTTTAATTTTATAAATATAAATGATTATTTAATTACATAATAATTATTTATTATTATTTATTGTCATTATTTTTAATTCTTTTTTAATTATAGAAAAAGGAAACTCAGTTAGCTGATCATCCACTTAACTACCATTATTGTCCGCATTATTGAGCACCTTAGTGATCATATCTATAGCCACTTTATATAAATTGGTGAGATTAACGATCTTTGTGGAACACCTTTAGAAATTTGGCTTCGAAATCATAGACATATTTATTAATGAATACGTGTAATTCTAAAATCGACATAATTCTAATCAATAGATCATGGTGATCCTCCGTTTTCTTCGACCCAAGTCTAATTATATCATGACTTAAGTTGTCAAAATCAGACGAGATATCGATATTTAAAGAATTTTACTAGCGAAGTCTCTACTGATGAAATATTGGCTTGTTCTAACTGCCCAATTGTGCTTTAACCTCTATAAATCCAAAGAGTTATTTGTCGAAGCGGCCATTTTCATCCAAAAGATCGCTTAAACCATTGCCAAGTCCTTTTTATATATCGTTAGTGATGAGTTCGATATGGTTAACGGTCTAATGTCTTTCAGTGACGATGCCATTTTCTATGAATATAAATCGCTTCCCATTCATGATCATTTGTGACAATCTTCAATACTGATATCGACGATCTGGACTTTTCTGAGATTAATTATTATTGTTATATATCTTATATAACAATTATTAATTATTTATTATTATTCAATTATTTATATTATTTATCATTATTTTTAATTTATATAAAGTATAAAATACGTAGACATAGTTATCTGATCTGATTAATATGTCCTTCGACAAATTCGATGTAATTGTAAATTCTGTCCTTTGTTGTAAATCAAGCCCCTATTAATAATAAATTTAATAATAATCTATAAATATTAAGGTGACGCTGTGGTCAACAACCTACTCATTTCTCGTGACAAGGCTCGATAAAGTGTTCTAATCTCCCAAGACATCTCATCCGCCGACCACTGCATCCACCTTTTCGCCTACATTATAATTACGGATTTTCTTCTTCCTCCGTAGCATGGTCTGTCTCATATCTACCCGACCGTTCTTTTTGAGTCTGTTCAAATTCATCATTCTCTCCTATCATCCCTATTTTATGAGGTCCCACAAGGTTCAGTCCTAGAAACCCTACGTTTTTCAATTCTAATTGACGATCTCTCTCCGTTTATAAAAGCTTACTCCTTTAACGTCATGCAATACGCCGGTGGCATCCTCATCTATGTTCAGCACCCGCCCATCGCATACACGATATTGCAATTTCTGCCTCCAACTGTCTATCTTATATCTACAAACGTCTCTCCCGTCATCGTCTCGCTTTAAACCCAGACAAGTTCAAAATAATGTGGATCTTTCCCCGTTAACCTAGCATATCACCTGCACCTGTATCTTTTGCCTCATCAATCATCCCCATAGTCCACAATCTCACTTTCTTAGGATTTCATTTCGATGATCTCCTTTCCCTTAAACCCTTTGTCCGCGACAAGGTCTGCTTGTCTAACTTTATTCTCCGTAACATCCGCCGTCCCCTTATCGACTTCCGTTCATGTATGTCTCTTCTTTCATCGTTTCTTTCCCTAAAATCGATTACTGCCTCAGCCTTTTTTCCAATTCGCAAAAATCCATCATCCTACTCCTACAACGCATCATCAACTCCGCCGTTCGAGTGCTCCTACGTCTCCGTAGCTTTGATCACACATCCATATATATTGCTTAACTCTCCTGGCTCACCATCTACATCCGCATACAATTCGGCCTCCTTCTCGTAACTTTTCGTCTCATCGCTGTCAGTTTTCCATCGTTCATCAACCTCCTTTTCTTAGACGACACTCGCCCCATCTCTATACAAAGCGTTCCTGTAATTCCCTCTTACTCTGTGTTCCCAATTACTCTAACACTTACGGTCTCCGATACCTTCTCGTCGCCGCTCCACTCGAAGTCCGCCGCGCTCCCTCCTTTATTACATTCAAATGCCGCCTTCGTACCCGCCTCCTCGACACATGATTTAGATTTTTGATTTTTGTTGTTTTGGTCATGTATACGTGCACCGGCACTCATTTGCCTCGTAAAAATAAATCTTTTTTAAAATAGATTTTTACAAAGAGATAAATTGTCTTTGATCGAAATTATCTTTAAATGTAAGGAATATAATGATAAGTGAATAGAAACACATCATATATGGAGAAAAATTTGCCGAAAAATAGATAGCTTTCGAAAATATTAAGAATAAAACATAATACACAATAATAGCATTTATCACATCAGGTTGGAAAAGTAAATATATCGATATGCTTAAACAAGAAAACACACGGAATGTTTCCTACTTATCGCCTAAAGTGACGGGGTGCTCAAGTATATTCCTAACTACGTAATGAATGATGACATTACAAAGGCGTGTAATGAATATAAATACACATTTCTTTGACTTAATAGAATTTGGTATCGACTGGAAATCGGTCATCATAAATGGGAGTTAGATGAAATTTTATCCGTGCAAAGTGATAAACCCGCGTTAGAATATGCGTTAAAAGTCGTTATTTGCGATCAAGAACTTTCCAAATGGAGTTTCCCACCATGCTTCAAATGTCAACATTGGAGGCATTATTAGTCTATTGCAGAAATGAAATGAAAATGTGTTCATTGCCCAGATTCTTGTCCATCGCACGACTGCCCCAATAGAAACGCCTTCAAATGTACAAATTGTTGTGGAGCACATAAAGCTTACAATCACAACTGTAATTCTAAGTCTATAATTCTTATAATTCTCAGACTATATATCAAAAACCGCATACAGCGAGGATCTTAGTAATGACAGAGGTAGTAGCCTCAGCAAGTGAATAGAGATCAAATGTATGATAAACTGGCAAACAAAATCATAATATCTTCAAAATATTATTATAAATCTGAGATCTGAGATTAGATCTGAGATCTTGAACGGAATCGAAAATACTAAAAGCATTGAGTACATAAGCACCATGTAACGTGATAATGCAAAGACAGTTAATCCTTAAAGAATAATATATTTTGATTCAAAAACATTTTGTCTCTTTGTGCATATCTATCAAAATTTTCTTTTTTTAAAGGTTTCAAAGAACAATTACAATTGTAATTCTCAGTCTATAATTTTTATAATTCTCAGACTATATATCAAAAACCTCATACAACGAAGATATTAACTCGTCCATCCGCAATCGTATATTTCCTTCACACTGGAAATTCGCTATCGTTTGTCCCCTCCTTAAGAAACAATTGCTCGACCCCTCACTTCCTTCTAGCTATCACCCTATTTCACACCTCCATATTATTTCCAAGCTCTTAGAGCGCCTTATCTTAATACAGATCAACGTTTATCTCTTCTCATTCAATCTGTACCCTCCTTTCCAATCCGCTTTCCGATCTAATCACTCAACAGAAATCGCCTGCATGAAAGTTTACAACGACCGACTCATTTCTCGTGACAAGACTCTATATAGTGTTCTCATCTCCCTCGACATCTCCTCCGCCTTCGATATCGTCGGCCACTCCATCCTCCTTTCTCGCCATCGTTATGATTACGGCTTTTCTTACTTCTCATAGCATGGCTCGATTCATATCTATCCAAATGTTCTTTTCAAGTCTGTTCAAATTCATCATCATCTCATACTATCCTATTTTATGCGGGGTCCCACAAGGTTCAGTCCTAGAAACCCTGCTTTTTCTCTTCTACTTGGCCATCTCTTTCCGTTTATCAAAGCTTACTCCTTTAACGTCATGCAATACGCCGATGGCATCCTCATTTATGCTCATGCACCCACCCATCGCATACACGATATTGCAATTTCTGCCTCCAACTGCCTATCTTCTATCTACAAACGTATCTCCCATCTTCGTCTCGTTCTAAACCCAGACAAGTTCAAAATAATGTGGATCCTCCCCCTGTATCTTTTGTCTCATCAATCATTTCCATAGTCCACAATATCACTTTCTTAGGAGTCCCTTTCGATAATCACCTTTCTTTTAAACCCTTCGTTCGCGACAAGGTTCGCTTGTCTAACTTAATTCTGCATAAGATCCGTCGTATCCGCCTCCTTATCAACTTCCGTTCCTGTATGTCTCTTCTTTCATCGCTTCTTTCGACTAAAATCGATTTCTGCATCAGCCTTTTCGCAAATTCTCCAAAATCCATCATCCTACTCCTACAACGCATCATCAACTCCGCCGTTCGAGTGCTCCTACGTCTCCGTCGCTTTGACCACACATCCATATATCTTGCTCAACAATCCTGGCCCACAATCCACATCATCATACAACTCCGCCTTCTTCTCGTAACTTTTAGTCTCATCGCTGTCGGCTCTTTATCGTTCATCAACCTCTCTTTCTTAGACGACACTCGTCCCACCTCTCTATCACTGCGTACCCGTAATTCCCTCTTACTCTACGTTCCAAATTACTCTAACAATTACGGTCTCCGATTCTTCCTCGTCGCCGCCCCACTCGCCTTGAATCAGCTCTAACTCGACGTCTGCCGCGCTCCCTTTTTATTACATTCAAATGCCGTCTCCGCACCCACCTACTCGACACATGATTTAGATTTTTGTTTTTTGTTGTTTTGGACATTTAAGCGTGTCCCGGCATGCATTTGCCACGTAAAAGTAAATCATTTTTATTCTTGACATCTCTTCTGCATTTGACATCGTCGATCATTATCTTTCTAACTCGGCTTCGTCATGACTATGATTAACCTTTTTCTACTGTAACTTGGTTCATTTCTTATATGTAAAACGGATCTTTCTTGTTCACGCCAACTCATCTTAATCAATATATTCTTCCATTTTTCATTGTGTTCCACAATGCTCTGTTATATGGCATCCCATTTTCTTCTTTCTTCTCGATGACTTGTCTGTTATAACTCGCGACCACTATTTTTTCCTAATGTAGTATACCGATGGTATCATCATCTAGTCTAACACTCATCATCCTTGTTTTCTCGATATACCTATTTCTACTATGAATTGTCTGGTTTAGCTTCAAACATCTTTCCTCTTTCGTCTAGCTCCTAGTCCTGCATAGTCCTAAATTATGTGGGTTATTCATTATCACCTCAATATAACTCAACTTACTTTATGTATTAATTCTATCATTCTTCCAATCATTGACAATTTGATATTTTTAGATTTCCACTTCTACAATCTCCTTTCTCTCAAACCTTTTGTGCGTGGCAAAGTTCGTTTTTCCTTCCTAATTCATCGAAATATCCGTATGCTGGTCGACTTCTATGCTTGCCTCGCTCTTATATGGGCTATCTCCATATAACATATCACTAACTCTTCCACTCGTTTTTTCCCGTCTTCTCCACTTTGACAATAAATCTCTTTATCTTGTCTTCCTATCTTGGCCAACCATCAACCATCTTGTCAATTCTCGTTTGCGTCTAGTTACTTTTCATCTTTTTGTTATTGTTACTCTCTCACCCACTTACACTTCGTTCATCTTAATGACTGACGTTTTGTTTCTTTTACACTGCGGTGAAGTAATTATCTAATACTCCACGTTCCTACGCATTTTTATTATGTCCTCCGCACTTTTATTGTTGTCGTTCCTCACTTTGAATTAGTTTCAATCTTAGTCCGTTCTTTCTTGTTCGTTTCCACTCATTAAACGATGCCCACTTTCCCGGACGATGGCTCCACCTTAACAACAAATCTAAAATTTATCGTCATAACATCTCCAACTCAGAATGTTATATCATATATCTTCAACAAATAATTCAACTTCACCGTCCGCTTTCTCTTGTGCCTCCAACGTTTCGCCACACATCCACTCACCTCCCTCATCTTCAATATTTTTCCTTCACTTTCTTTAACTTAGTCGTTTGTAATATTTCTGCATTTTGATTGATTTTATTACATGGGCTTGTAAGATGAAGGCTAAATAGAGGCTGAATTATTATTAAAATGGGGAGTTTAACCCACGGGGTTATTTACTCGATCACAACAAATCATTGATAAAGTCAACAAAATAAAATTAAATTAAAAGTAATGTGATACTCGATTACACGAGATGCTACAATAATTAAGAACAACCTTTTGAAAACTAGCCACGGGCAGTGTAACTATATCGTAAGGAAGACGATTCCAAGCTCGTAATGTTCTATGGGATAATCGAGAGAATGTGTTACTTGACACTTGTCCACAATTCATCAGATGAAACGAGTGGCACCGTCTTCTATTTGTTATCATATATTGTTGTTAATATCCGTTAATTCTCTTCACCATAAAGTAAATGGCTAACATATCAAGGTAAATTAACCTGTAACGGACACCATTAACATTAATCGCGAGTAGGCGTTGTGAGTAGCTTAGATTTGAAATTTCATTGCATAATTTGCTATCACGTCGTAGAATACATTCTAAACTGTTAACCTCATCCTTGAAAAATGGAAAATTTGCTTGGATACTGTATTCTAAATGAGAACGTACTAGAAATTTATACAAGACGGCAAAACATTGAGGTGATAGGTGCGAAAGAACATTCTTAATAATGTAAAGTATCCTCTTAGCTTCAGCACATCTCCGATCAGTGTCAACTCTAGGTCCGATCCAAAATTATTCCCAAATCCAGAACACTCTCAACTGTTTCGATTTCTTGTAACCCTAGCATATATAAAGATATAAGTGTAGACCTACCAAAGCGCATGTGAGCACATTTTGATACATTAATTAATTAATCGGTCTGACAACTCCATTCATAAATTTTATCAACTTCCATCTGAAATTTCACACGGTCAGCTAACGAATCAATTTTAGCCCATATTTTTAATCATCAGCGTACGCAATACATCCACAATTAATTTTATGCAACAAGAAGTCAACGAAAATTGAAAATAAGTGAGGTCTCAATACTGTCCCTTGAGGAACACCGGTATTCAAATCTCTAGGATAAGATAGGCTTTCACCAATACGGACATAAAATTGACGATCACTGAGGAAATTGCTGACCCAACCAACAACACTGAGGTGATACAGTAAGAAATCCATACGTAGTTTAGTAGAGAATGAGGTACTTGTTCAAATGCCGGCTGAAGTCAAAGAATATAACATCTACACAGTGCCCGATATAGATCAAGTCTACCCAATCCTCACGTGCACACAAAAGATTTGATAGGGAAGATCTGCCTTTTCGGAAACCATGTTGTGCAGAACTTAGAAGGTTATACATGTTTAAATGAGAAATTATTCTGCTATGCACAATTCGCTCTAAGATCTTGCTTACGTGACTCGTTAAACTAATCGGCCTGTAGTTATTGGGTTTTGACTTATCGCCTTTCTTATGAATAGGAACAATAGTGACTATTCGACAGTCATTAGGAACAGTACAGGAATCTAAGGACCTTTGGAATAAATCACAAAGCGGCCCCGCGAGATGATTAGTTAATACACGCAGAATAAACGGACAAATGTTGTCAGAACCAGCAACAGAGGAGAAAGGGATATTTAGCAAGTGTCTTGAAACTTCCTCTTTATCCAACAATCATCAATAGCAGAATGACAACGTAATGAAAAATCAACAGTATTTGCGAACGACAAGAGTCTAGAAGTATCAACAAGATGCCATAGTCGCTTACGAACTATCGGTTCAATATCGTCCGAAATAACTTCGGAGCACGAAGGAATCAAGACTGTGAGTACCCCATGATCACTAGACCCTAAAGGAGGAAGATGCTTAAGATCACGAACTTGTGTTTCACTTTTCGAAAATATCAAGTCCAACATAGAAGAACTCAATCCACTGAACCTAGTATCACTACACACGTGCTGAAACAAAAGTAGTTTTTTGTCAAAAATCTCCAAAAACTGAGCCAACATTCCTAGCATTACATGTCAAGTTATCAGCCATCCCTATGATCTCAGTAGGTATCTTCGGTATATTAGTCACCAAAAAGAACATATGGGCAGCTTAACTTGCATAACCCCAACAATAGTGTCCTAATTTTGTCATCGAAGGTGGTCGAGTTTGGTGACCTGTAAAAGAAACCTAATGCAAATTTGAAACCCAATAGCATCGCCACTACAATTAAACATTTTAAACTTCTATCATCACAGGAGTATCGTTCTATCTTTAAAATTGTAGCAAATTCTGTCAAGTAAATAGCAACACGGCCGCCACGACGTCCTTGTAAACGATCATCCCTGATTAAGTTAAATCCAGAAATGCTTGCTATACAATCAAGGATGTTATCATGTAGCCAAGATTCGAAGATAGCTATATCATCATAATTGTGAGTAGTAGCTAATAATCTTAGATCATCAAGGTTAGTAAGTAGACTACGAATATTAGTATATGCAACACGAGGGCCAGCCAAGCTCTTGAAAGCATTACGCTGCTGGTAAACCTTCGTAAAATCAATATTATTAGAGTAAGAGACACTTGTAGATTCTAATCTATTAGAATAGATCCCATCGAACAAATGGCGTTCGATGGCAAACAGGAAATTTTTTATGGTTAAGTTAGTCTCATCAGCATTTAACCTATTTTGTAACTCAGTCGTAGCGGTAGATAGTAAAGAGCGCTCTTCAACAGATAAATCTTTCAATATTCGAACACTATTTCCTTTAAGCCTTATGCCTCGTGCCAAGACGCATTGTGCTTCATCATATGACTCAAGAACAAGTTTCAAAAGACGAGCTCGACCATCAGTCATGCGGCGTTCTAAACGAAACATGTTTAGAACTTTTATTTTAGAAGCAACAACAGAGTCACTAGATACAAACATACACCTGATTACATTACGAACTGCAATAACATCATAATCTCATTTACTCTAGCCAGTGAAACTAGTAGACTCTGGAATACCACCGAAAAAGACACAACAAGACCTATCAACTTTACCACGTACTTTAAATAATGGTGATTGTTAGCAAGAATTAGTATATTGGTTATTACAAGACGTGTCATTATTAGGTGGATTAATACAATTAGAAAGATGGTGCAACAAATCATGGACCATGTTCTCGTTCACTGGAGAAACGATATTAATCGATGATACACTGTCACCTTTGTGATGAGACACTCCTTTCACGTCATCCAGAACAGAGTCTTCCACTATACATTTGTCCCGCACTTGTTTGCTTGCTAACCATTACGTTCTGATGATGAAAGTAATAAAGAGTTACGTGAAACTCGGCATCCAATAGTAGTTGGTGTGGTTTGTTCAGCATTGTTCGTTATTGTTAAAGGACGTTGGTCAGCTGCACTCCTTATTTTATTTGAATGATTGACTATATATCGGCATTTGATTAATAGTTTATATCATGAGTTCATATCTATTGTTTTATAAAAAAAGATTTATTTTAACGTGGCAAATGCGTACTAGCGCACGCTTACATGACCACCACAAACAAAAATGTAAATCACGTGTCGAGGTGTGAACGAAGGAGGTGTTCGAATGTGATAAAGGAGAAAGCGCGGCGGACGTCGAGAGAGAGTTGATTCCAGGCGAGTGAGGCAGCGACGAGGAAGGATCGGAGACCATAGTTGTTGGAGTAACCCATCACGTTTTGATGATGAAAGTAATAAAGAGTTACGCAAAACTCGGCATCCACTAGTAGTTGGTGTGGTTTGCTCAGCATTGTTCGTTATTGTTAAAGGACGTTGGTAAGCTACACTCCTTATTTCATTTGAATGCTTGGCTTGACTAAATATCGGCAGTTGATTAATAGTCGATTAATAGCATTTGATTAATATTCATGAGTTTAGATCTATTACTTTGTACTCTATTAATTAAAGTTTTTACAGATTCTAGAGCGTTGATTATATATATGGTGTTGGTTATATCATTTTGAAATATATATGAAGCCCTATTCGTCAAATGACACTGATTTCTGATAGACTGATTGCCATTGATGACACGTGACGAGAAGGTTCGCGAATGATATCTACCAGTAAGTGGAGTATTAACAGCTGGACATATTGACTGGCTACTGGTATCCTTATTTTCAATAACATCTTCATGACCACTGATATCATGGTCTCTAATAACATTAACATCAAGGATAGGTACTGTATTTTGATCATGACCAAATAGTATGATATGTCTAGTATCCGTTTCGGGGATGGATTACGCATATTTATTAACGCAATTAACACTTCCTGATCCTAATTCACAAGTTTTCTGCTCAGTTTCTAAACGATTTTGTGACTGCAAATTAATATGTAGTTTGCCTATCATTCGTGCACAGCAAAATCCACAGAAAAATAGCTTTGTCGACAAAGAATTTACCATATCTTCTGAACATACAATCGTCGTCCAAATATCACAGTCAGGTGCGTCGCAGCTAACTTGTTGAGATACAAAAGATCTTTCTATCTTCGGATTTTTATATTGTGTAGGATAATTATTGTAAGACGAAAAATATTGTTTGCAAAAAATCGACAATTCAGGTTTGTAAAAATCGGGACTTGATCAGTAATGCTGAATATCAACGTCTATATCCAACTGATGTATTTAACTTCTGTATTTAAAACTGCTGTATTCACAAAATTATTATCACAAAACTGTTGTATTAAGCTGCTATATATACAAATATATAGTAATATTACTATATATATTAATGATAGAATATTAATCTTATATATAATATTAATCTAATATATTAATATTCCAGATGGAATATTAATCTTATATTAATATTCCATCTGGTAACATTTGTAAGTAATTAATTATAATCAAGAATTAAAAAAATAAGAAATTTAAAAAATAAAAAATTTTAAATAAAATAATAAATAATAAAAAGGCCAAATTATCATTTTTTCGACTCGTCAATCTAATGTATGGCATAACGGGGAGAACCTGTTGGTCAAGACAATTCCAAAAACTTAAATGAAACTCAACAAACACTGAGACGATCTACAAGTATTAAAATAGTTTCTGTTGTTACTGTTGAAGACGACTTAATTTGATCTAAGTAATTTTTAACGGAGGAATATTGTGTAGTAGCAATGCGACGTGTAAACAAAATCCAAACAGTTCAAATGGCGACATTGTGTAAAGCATGAGCAGCACGATAGCTTGTCGAAAGACGTGCTGCAGTTAGTATTGGAATGACAGCGTATGTTAAATCAAATTGTAACCATAATTAACCAAAAGTGTTAACTGTTTATTAAAATTTGTTAATAAATAAAGATTTTCTTAATAAAATAAATAACATGGATAAATTTAAATTGTCGAATAAAGACAAAAAACGTCAGAAGTTTCTTCTTTGTCATCTTCTTTTTGAAGTCTTCTGTCTTCATGGCCTCAGGTCCAGTGGAATCTGAGCCCTCCAGCCCATCCAACACGCCGCCCTCCGACTAAACCACCCGGGGTCTTTCACCCCCCCCCAAAGAGTCCAGTCGGTGCGGACTATGCTGCGTAAACGCGAGACGAGGAGCTTGAGAAACCTTACTCTTTGTACTGGGGGACGTCCTCTTGAAAAGAAGACTAATCCTGAGATAGCCCAAGTACCCCCAGAGGCGCACTTATGTTTTCTCTTTCAATGCAGGTGTTGAGCCCGTTTCAGGGCCCATCTAGCTCTCATCAGGATACGTTTAAGTCTATCCAGGTCAGCTTTCGTTGACCACTTCATCGTAATGGTGAATCCCAGGTATTTTACTCGATTTGCGAAGGTATGGAGTGGTTGATTAGTCAGGATGGAAGATAGAGCTGAGTGCCCATCTCTTGAGTTTATTCCTTGTGGCAGGGGCGCCATGAAAGACAACCAACTGCGATTTGGAGGATTTTAAAACAAGTTGGAAATGGGCAGCTGATCTTTTAATCTTGTAAAGAAACGGCTGATGTTAGAAACTACATCTTTGCACCTGCGTCCAGAGAACAGGGATGTGGTATCATCAGCATACATCACAAGATGTTGATCGTGTTTGAATTTTTTGTATAGTTCAATAGAGGCAGCAAGATATAAGATTGGAGAAATTGGGGAGCCTTGAGGCACACCTGTAATGGGGTAGAACTGACGTGCATCAGGGTCGTCTTCATAGAAGAATCTCTTGGTGTACAACAATATTTCCACCCTGTTAACAATTCTCGCAGGCAACCCGAGGGACCTGAAAGATGTAATAACAAAAGGAATGGAAATACGGTCAAATGCATCCGAAAAGGCAAGAAAGACAGCCACATCAAGCTGATGACTATTATCTTGACAAAACTGTTGCACTTCACCTATTGCTGAATGGACCGAGCGATCTTTTACGTACCCATTAAAACCTGGTGGGATTAAATTTCGCCTACTTAGATGGTCGCGGATTTTACGCGCAAGCGATTTTTCGTAAATGGTGATGAGAGAGTTTTGAATTGAAATAGGCCGCATATCTTTAGGACATGTAGTCGACTTCTTTTTAGGTAAAAATACTCGACGGCTAATATTGATGATAACAATGTCGGACGGGGAGGCTAATAGCATTGTTATGGCGACTTCTTTTCTCTGACTGTCTGTCAAAAGCTGGCATACACGAGTAGAGAGTGGCGAAAACTTTCATCCAAAACTTTATCAAGGCCTATCCTACCAATTCAACCTAATGCTCTATCCTTCCAGCAGACAAACTTCTCCTTCTTAAATATCTTCCAGAAGGAAGACTGAGAAGGGCTAAGGCGAGAAATGCTTGCCTTATCCCTACTTAGCTGAAACCTATATCTGGTGCTCCAGTATTCATTCGAGAAGGCTTGTCTGACGGAAACAGAGAGATTAGGAAGGTGTAGCATTTTAGCTAGGACCTTGAGTTTTGTTATAGTGGGATTGTATATGCGACCTTTATAGGTAGTCGATAGTACTGCGGTAGCTTGCGAAGAGAGGTAGGTATTAAATTCGGTCAAGCGCTCATTCCCAATTCGGGGGAAGAGTTGGATAGCTGCCTGAAAGAAGACCACCCTGATCAGATCGAAGTGGAACCTTCTTTTCAGCAACGTATCTTCCTCTAACCGCCAACGAATTAGGTCATGAGAGGTGGTCTGTTGTTGGCGCGACTGCTCAGTACAGAAGGGTTTTAACAACCACTTCTTATGTAGCAGTAATATGTCGAGGAGTGAATTAGTTGTTGAACAATGAAAGGTGGGGGGATGGTGGTTTGTGAATAAGATAGTCATTCCTGACTCTGCGGTTTGCTGCATTAACCAACGACCATTTATGTCGTTGAAGTCACCAAGTAACATATCATAGCCACTACTTAATATACGATCCAGAAGATCACGGTTCTTGTGAATTTCTCCTGGCCGTATATAAATATTGGCTATGCTGATGCGTTTACCGTTCATACCAAGGCATATAGTTATACGAGATAGGGCAGGACAAGAGTAGTTAATAAGGAGGGAAGATCTTAAGGAGCATTTAACTAAGGTTAAAAGACCTTGAGATGAAGAGGAGTGAGGAGGGGTTATATACGGAGTGAAGTGGGTGTATATATGCTGAGGGATAAATCGAGTAATGTCTTGGGGGATACGGATAGACCGCGTCTCCTGAAGGTTTATAACATCTGCATCTCTACCAGATAAAAGGCTAAGCGCAGAAGCACCTCCCGAATTCCACTGAAGGATATTCAGTGACAAAGGTTCAGGTTTACTCAACATTTTGCTAGATTAGTTAGACGGGGGAAGCCAACCTAGACAGAGCTAAGTGCAAAAGGGTTACCCCGCTCGCCACTATCCCACCCAGAGCCGGAGCCCCCTGGGCAATATCTTCTTTCCAAGTTAAGAACTGTCTGACATCATATCCTTCAGTAATTTGCCGACTTTAATGAATGGGGCAGACCTTTTGGACGCCCCCTCTTCTTCGAGTTGGGGTTCTCATCTCTTCTGGCACTGAGGCAGCTGTCCCCACAAATGCGGCAACAATCGGACCCAACATTGATTGCATCTGAGATATAATAGATTTCTTAATATTATCCATCAAATGTATGATGTCAGAATCTGCCATTCGATCCGGTGTTTGGGATGCAGCAGTAGCAAATTGTTTGATGGATGACGTTTTTTCAAAGTGTTGCCTGTAGTTCTTAAAGTGCTGACACCGCCGCGACTAGGCGGGATGTTCTCCCACGCAATTGACGCAGGAAGGAGTGACAAGGCATCTTTCACCTATGCTCATTTTCTGGCATGCACCAGAGGCACATACACCACAAACCGTCGTATTTCCACATGAGGACCCCAGTGTCCCCATGCATGGTACTTATTACTGTGCGTATATGTCAAATTATTCTCTTTAATAAGAGTAATCTTAAATTGAATCCCATGAATGGGTTGGAAGAGGATTTCGTCAATATCAGGCCTGTGTCTAAATCAGCATTGCAGAATGAAACAGGGAAAGGCTCGCCCCCTTCCCCGTGACTTGCCTCACCGATTGGCGTCCAAAGGATTTCCTCAATACATTAGCGTCATCATCCAAAATACATACCGGAAATTTACTGATTTTTAGTGTGCATTGTATAGGTTTCAAGATGATATTACCTATATGAGATAGGTTCTGGGCGAAATATTTATGATAATCTCTCATTGTGCAACTGTTGACAAAAGACACTCAAGGAATTTTCCGATATTTTCACTGTGTTGAATATGACCAGATTCGATATTTTATCTACATATTTTCGCAGAAATGTTGAAAACAGGTTGTTTTTCAATTGGTTTTAGTGCATTAATTACACATAAATTAGCTTGCTTTGGAATTGGGGGAAGCAGCCCCATGTCAGCGACAGAATTACACAAATCTTTACTAACCTTGATGCCGGAATCCAAAGTAGAGGAAGATATTACACTTATTACCTAATCCCCGTTGACGTTTTTGACAAAATAAGTCAGCAAAAAGTGGGGAGCTTTGATGCTCCGACGCTGAATTTTGGCTTACTTTACTCGACATTTTGAAATTTGTTAACGTTTGTTGCTTTTGTTATTGATTTACGTAAACAGTTCATAGGGAACTGGAAAAGGTGATACAGAAATAAACACCTATTTATTTTCAATGTTTAAGATGTCAAAAAGACAAATTCGACTAATGATAGCTCTATATATCAGTTCCTTTCTGGACCGTTACGTTTCCAATATGGAAGAATCTTCGCATCTAAAATAATAATTAATAAATTATAATTATAAATAATTGATAAATATGAAGAAAATTGATTTATAATAAGTTTAATATCATCTGATTTACAATAATTTATTACTCTAGATAATCAAATTTCATCAAAGTAAATACGTCATTGGCGTGTATTTGACGAGGAATTGGGGCCGAAACCTGATGGCAGTATTGATCACTTATAATTCTAATAAACTGTATATTATCTATTAATCAGTTCATAAAAATTATTAAGATTTAAATGTTTGCAATTTTAATTTATGTATTATGCAAAATGTACACAGACTCAATTGCTTAGTAGCCTGTAGTGATTTGTATAATATTTTTTCCAAGTTTTTAAAATTTGCTTATTTCGTAATATGACATTCACGAACAGCTTAAAATTTAAATTTATTTATTCAAATGCATGGCAAAGCCAAAAGGCTACTCAGGCAAAGTCCAAAAAAAGAAAACAAAAAACAAAATCAAAAAACAAATAGTCAATCAACGGAGCAGTGAATATCGTAACTAAATAGGATAGTTTAGTAGAGGTGCTGAATGGCGTCATTGTTCATGTATCCATTTGCATCATCGTAATTTAAACGTGAGCAAGCTGGGGGCAGTAACGACGTCCTTGGGCATCGAATTTCGGATGCTAATTCCCCTTCTCGAAAGTCTAAATATTTTCGATAATCTGCCAAATCGAGATTTATACAAAACTCTACTATGTCCCGCAACCTACCTACCCGACTAGTGATTACATTGGTGGGATAACCCACCGCAGCATTTGACATGTGTAATAGACAAATCATTTCCAAAGCTATGAACCTCTCACGTACCGACAACATTCCAATACGGCTACGACGTACGTGATAATCACAATCACCTAAGCAAACACAATGCCTGGAACCCCGCCTAAGAATATACTCCAGGTCTAATAGTTCTCGCTTGGTGACAGGAAAACAAGCCTGAATCCATTCCGAGTGTCCCGAAGAGGGAGGTGAATAACCTCTTGAACATTTGATGGCTTAACATGATGAATGCGCTTTTTATACAATATAATGTCAGAGTAGCTTACCTAGAGTGAAGTTAGTGTTTAACTTTGTTTTCAAAGATCGATAGACAATAATATCTAAATATTTATGTTGATACACTTCATTTAAGATAATTTTTCCAGTCTAGTACCTTAAAGTTCTAGACGGGCGACCTAATTGCATGAGAACATATTTGTCAATATTTAACCGTAATCCAATAGATTCGCACTAATTGAACAGAGTTCACATAATTTTGTAACGAAACTCGATCAGCAAGATTTCTAATTATAGACCAAATCTTTAGATCGTCTGCAAAAGCTAGATGGGACTGATCTCTGATCAAGCTAGATGAGACTAATCAAGGACTGATTTCTGATCAAGCTAGATGAGACTAATCAAGGACTGATCTTTGCGGTGTTGCATAATTAATAATCACCGAGTCAGAAAGCCCACCTCCTACACAAACTCTGAAAGATCTATTCGATAGAAACTCACTGACCCACTCACTAATTTATGAATGGATTCCATAGTCATACAGTAAGGAGACTATGCTATTATGTTGCGCCGTATCAAAGGCTTTCAAATAGTCAAGGAAGACTATGAACCTGAGCCCCATCGCTCAAAGCATCTGTCCATTTTCACATGCAGTTAGTAGGTTTGTCAGGCATGAACGTTTAATCCCGAAACAATGTTGAGAAATAACCAATATATGATTACAGTTCAGATGATCTATGATTTTACTAGCAATCGGGATTTCTCAGAGTTTGCATAATACACTGGTCAAACTGATGGGCCGAAAGTCCGCACAAAAGCTACTATGATGCATTTTGGGAATGGGTACCACACTTGCACATTTCCAACTGTCAGGAATACATGATGTGCCCAAGCTATATATGAAAAACATTACACAGTACGTTCGCTAAGATTTTGACACGGAAGAGGGCAATATTGTCTGGTTCCGGAGATGCAAACGAATTGAGCTTCATAACCTCGTTCAATACCTCATCAACTCGGAGTGGACGAACACAACACCGATGTGCAATCAGAATATACTTCCAACTAAAGTCACGCTGTTTGTCAGTACTTGAAGCTTGCACTGAGAAAAGCACTGAGAAGTTATCAGCTAAATGTTGGGCGATAAGAAACGTTCAGTTAAAGTCTCAGCTGGCATTTGAATTGAGCTAATTGTGATGACAAAAGTTCTGGTGTTTCTTACATATGATCAAAGCCTCATATGGTTTTGAAGCCTCATAAGAATTTTGCCAAAAATCGGAGTTCGATCACAAGCATGGCAGATTTCGCTATCACTACTAGACGATCTGATGGTAGCCGGCAGCACTCATCAGTAGGGTGAACTATATATCACAAGGCAGCCAAAAATACTGATGGTAGTTTTCCCTACTGATGAGTGCTGCCGGCTACCATCAGATCGTCTAGGAGTGATAACGAAGTCTGCTCTGCTTGTAATCGAACTCCGGCTTTGGCAAAATTCTTGATTATAAAACTGTAGGATCTTCGAAATAAAGATATTACAAATGACCAATGCATCATATGGTTTAAAGATGGATCCCTTTCCATACCCTCATTGTACAAATATCGTTTCTGAAATTTTAGCCTATTGCATTAGTTCCGAGAGTCAATGTAGACATGTTTGGAAGCAGGAGAACACTTAAACATTGGCCACAATTTGTTGCCGGACCTGGGAGCATCAATAAGCTCACTGTCGAACCAAGGAAGATGGCCATGCTTGGAATTGCAGACACGTAGCGGAGCAAAGATTTCTGAAATACGCTTCAATTCCTCAGCAGCCGAAACGACTAATGGTAGTTCACCATATTGAAGAGTGCTGTCGGCTACCATCAGATCGTCTAGGAGTGATAACGAAATCTGCTCTGCTTCTAATCGAACTCCGGGTTTTAGTAAAATTCTTGATTTTAAACCTGTAGGATAAGGATCTTGGAATAAAGATAATATAATCATTAAAAAAGCTGACAAAGGACAAGAAGCAGTTATTTGGGATAAGGCAGATTATATGACGGAAAATTTAAGTCAACTGAAAAGTAGCGATTATCAAACAAGTAACGATGAAGAGTTGTATAATGAATTAAATCAGCTAACTGAGTCTACGTATTTAATATAATTATAAAATAAACAAAACATAATAATGCTAAATCAAAATTTAATAATTAAATAATAAAATTAATAATTGTTTTTAGATTTTCTATAATTTAAATCAAGTTAAAAAAATGAAATTTAAAATAAACGTCATTGTTATGAATTGACTAATAAATAACAGACGTTGTATCAGAACAAGAATTAGAGGTCATCAGGAGGAACTGCTATGCTATCAGGTTTCGGCCCCTAACTCCTCTACCCAACATAGCAGCGGGGCCAAATACATGCTAATGATGTATTTCCTCTGAAATAACTATCTAGTATCTTATTCTAATACAAAGTATATTATTTATTATCCATCCATAAAAATTTGCCACTTAAGAGTTTAAATTTATTCTTTATATTATTGTGTTGATTTATATATTTTACTATTTTCTGCTTGATGTTATTTTTATAGTAACCTAGTTTAAAATATGTATCTATTAAATTATTTAAATGATTTTGAAGAAAGCCAATATCGTTACATATTGTTGCAATTCTTAAAATTTCATTATTTAATGTATTATATTTTATATTATATGGTATGCATGAATGCTCATGCAAAAATATGTTTCTTGTAAATTTAAATATGTCATCTTTACGATATAAATTAATAGTAGTTTTAGTTAATGTTAATTTAATGTTCATATCTAGATATACACCTTCTTTATCATTAATATTGGTTTTGTTAAGAATAAGGCTTTCTGGATAAATGTGCTCACTAATTGAATAAAAATCATTAGAATTAAATACACATATATCATCAATGTATCGAAACATATATTTCATATATTTATATTGTTTAGATTTAGTTTTTACACAGTTATGAACAAATTCATATTCTATAAAGCTTAAAAACAAGTCAGCTATAATTGGTCTACTATTACCACCCATTGGAACACCTTTTATTTGTCTAAATATAGATGTAAATAATTTTGATTTATCAAAATATTTAAGGATTCTATTAATTCAATTTTATCCATATATTTATATTTATTTGATGGTTTAATTTTTGTTAGATAGGCGTTATAATTATTATAACATATATATGTATATCTTTTTCCGAATATAAGATTAATTAATTTTACTAACGCTTCTTTAATATCTACTAAACCTAGATTTGTATAAAGAGTACTAAAATCGTATGTATTTATATTTTGAAAATTTATTCCTTTTGTCTGTTCTAAAAATTCTTTTGTAGAATTAATACTGAAATAGTGTTTTATACCAGTATTAATTTCGATTACCTTGCAATATTTTTTAAAGTGTGCTTTAATTACTTTAAGTATTTTATTCATATAGACAGAAAGTGGTTTTAATGTACATTTAAACGCACTACATATGAACCTAGGTTTTATTGGATTTTTATGTAATTTTGGATTCCAATATAATATAGGTATAGTTTTATTATCTAATTCAACCTTTATACCCTTTTTATCCATTATAGAACAGTGACTTGTAATAATTGTTTCTAAACTCAACTCACTACGTTCATATGTTGGATTTACATTTAAATCATTAGAATTAACCTATTTCACTAGTATATCATAATAAAGCTTTTTGCATATGAAGACAAAGTTATTACTAGCTTTATCAATAGTTGTTATTATATAGTTATCCTTTAATTTAGTAAGTTCTTCATACATATCTTTATTAATTTTATCTTTTCTTTTATAATTGTTTGTTATTTTCATTTTATTTTTAATTTTATCAAATATATAATCTTTCCAAATTTTTATCTTAGATATATTCGAGCTTTCACCATTAATCAGCTTACTAAAGTAATCATTTAAGTTATTATATAACGAATTGTAAATTTTATTTTTGTCGTTGTTATTATTTAATCTATATTTATACCCTTTCGATAGCAGCTTTCTTAATTCACAATTTTCAATTAATTCTAGATTATGGGTACATATATGTTCATTTATTTTATCAAAACTAAGACTTTTACAATTGCATTCTGTTTCCATTATGTTTCTAATATTATCGTTACATATTGATTTTAATTCTTTATTATAATTACAAATTTTTCGTCCTAATGGTGGTAGGAGTTTATACCTTATTTTAGGAATATATTTACTTAAATCTGACCCTTTTATTTCTTTACTTTTAGAATTATTTAAAAGTCCGGCTATATTTATGTTATCTATACATTTATTAATGAAGTTTATGGTTAATGTATATTTTCTATTGTTATTATTAACATTTATTGTACGATTATAGTATTTTGTATTACAATAACTGTCTATTATACAACTTAGCCTATCATAGTCGTTAATTAATTTTTGATTTATTGAACAAATGATATCTTTAGAAAAACTTCTTATATTTACATAAAGATCTTTTAGCTTATTATCACTTAAAAGTTGTTTTAATATTTCTAATCGTTCATTTATATACATATCTTTTTTAATATTTTTAACTCTATTTTTCCTATTCCTTTTATCACCATGACTTCTTGGTTTGCGTTTAACTGGATTATTATAATATAGTTGTTTATTATGTATTATACTACTTCTGCCAATTCCTTGTACCACGTCATTCAATCCTAATGGGTACATGGAATTAAGCGTTTTAATCCAAAAATCTTCTTTTTCTAATAGTTTTTGATTTAATATTGAAATGTTTTCTTCGATAATATGTTCTAAAATAAATAATTTACAGTTTTTAATATCATGTCCTATTAATCTCATATGTTTATGAAATATAGTTTGACTATTATGCTGTATATTATATATGTGTTGCCTAAACCTAGTTTTTAACATTTGATATGTTTTTCCTATATATTGCAATCCACATGTACATTGTATAAGATACACTACACCTGCGGTATTGCAGTTACAATTATTATTAATATTTAATGAAAAACATTTGTTTGTCGTATTACTTACGATACAATTATTATTATTTATAACATCACAAACTATACAATTTTTTCTGTTACATTTAAAAGATCTAAAATTGAAATCATTAGTACTTACGTATTTTTCCAATATGGTTGAGTACATGTAACTTTTAAGTCATAATTTTTAACGTTGCTTTTTCGGTGTCGCCACCTAGTTTAGTTGACTCAGACTAAACTTACAACGGGCCATCCAGCAGCATCTGACAGGGGGCTGCCCTGCTTAAGGCGGTTGCAGGCTGGAACAAGATCTATAAAGATCTACCACCTTCACTCCACGCGCTACGCGACCTAGCTATTGGCCATTACCTGGTCTCTTAAACGTGATCACGTGAATCAGTTTACATTTTAAAGTGTAAACACCTTGGGATGCAAACTTCTCCATTTTTTTAAGAATTAATAATTCATCAAACTTGTTTGAAAATAAGAAAAAATAATAGTAAAGTCGTAACCAATAATACATAGTTTCAGTATTTCTGGCAGAGGTCATATTACCGGGAAAACAAAGTTCACAGGTCAATAATAACATGCCAGTAGAACAAATTAAATCAGCTAACTGAGTCTACGTATTTAATATAATTATAAAATAAACAAAACATAATAATGCTAAATCAAAATTTAATTAATTAAATAATAAAATTAATAATTGTTTTTAGATTTTCTATAATTTAAATCAAGTTAAAAAAATGAAATTTAAAATAAACGTCATTGTTATGAATTGACTAATAAATAACAGACGTTGTATCAGAACAAGAATTAGAGGTCATCAGGAGGAACTGCTATGCTATCAGGTTTCGGCCCCTAACTCCTCTACCCAACATAGCAGCGCGGCCAAATACATGCTAATGATGTATTTCCTCTGAAATAACTATCTAGTATCTTATTCTAATACAAAGTATATTATTTATTATCCATCCATAAAAATTTGCCACTTAAGAGTTTAAATTTATTCTTTATATTATTGTGTTGATTTATATATTTTACTATTTTCTGCTTGATGTTATTTTTATAGTAACCTAGTTTAAAATATGTATATATTAAATTATTTAAATGATTTTGAAGAAAGCCAATATCGTTACATATTGTTGCAATTCTTAAAATTTCATTATTTAATGTATTATATTTTATATTATATGGTATGCATGAATGCTCATGCAAAAATATGTTTCATGTGAATTTAAATATGTCATCTTTACGATATAAATTAATAGTAGTTTTAGTTAATGTTAATTTAATGTTCATGCCTAGATATATACCTTCGTTATCATCAATATTGGTTTTGTTAAGAATAAGGCTTTCTGGATAAATGTGCTCACTAATTGAATAAAAATCATTAGAATTAAATACACATATATCATCAATGTATCGAAACATATATTTCATATATTTATATTGTTTAGATTTAGTTTTTACACAGTTATGAACAAATTCATATTCTATAAAGCTTAAAAACAAGTCAGCTATAATTGGGCTACTATTACCACACCATTGGAACACCTTTTACTTGTCTAAATATAGATGTCCCTACTTTTAAATAATTTTGATTTATCAGAATATTTAAGGATTCTATTAATTCAATTTTATCCATATATTTATATTTATTTGATGGTTTAATTTTTGTTAGATAGGCGTTATAATTATTATAACATATATATGTATATCTTTTTCCGAATATGGTTAACAAATATGTTTCATATTTGTTATATGTTACAAATATGTTTCATATTTGTTTCCATATTAACTACCGTTACATTGATGATATATGTTGTCTGTGTAGAAATCTGGGCCATGCTCAAGAAGTTCTTAATAAATTCAAGAGTACAGATTAATCAGGTTTTACAGGAGAGATTGGTAGATCCGTATAATTTTTAGATGCAACAATTTCCATAAAAAGACGACAGATAGAGACTTCCATGTTTAGGAAGGAAATACATAAACCGTTATATTTGCATGCATCCAGTTGTCATCCAAAATGTGTTAAAAAGAATTTGATTAAAAATGAAACCTGCAGAATTGCTCAACTACGTTTCAAATCAAGAAACAAGAAATGAAGAACTTCGTAATATGATTGTTAATTTGCAAAAAAAAAGGTTTTTCTAGAAGAACCATACATATACTATTAAGTACAGCATTAAAAGACAATAGAAAAAATTAAACATCATTTAAAAGTAAAATATTGAATGGAACAACGATATTTTTAGATTACTGTAAATCGTTATCAACAGCCAATCAAACATTAAATAAATTATCTAAAAATGCCAACGTTGCATTTGAATCTGACATAATTACCAGCTATACTATAGAATCCCAAACAAAATCGGTAAATCTTTAACATCATCTAAATTACAAAAAGTAAACGAAACGGTTAATGATTTTTTTATATGCAACAAAGCACGTTGTAAATGTTGCGTGCACCTAATGCCTCAAAATTACATCAGGAGTGCATTTACAAATTTAAAATATCCATTAAAAACAGCTAGTCACTGCACACATCAAGGATCAATATATGCAGCAAATTGCACACAATGTAAAGCACAATATGTGGGGGAAGACAGGCAGAGGACTACGAGACAGGTTGGCAAATAGACGCGCGCACATAAAACCGAAAATAAATTCTGATGCAGTTGTACAACATGCTTTGATACATGGAACACAAGACTGTTTTAATTATCAAATAATAGAAAGAGTACAGGACGAAAAGCAACGAAAATGCGGTGAAAGACATTGGCCTCAACAATTATGCACTGACATACAGACAAATGGAAGGACGTCACATAAGCCTTTTGTAAAAACTTCGTTTTTTTTAGCATTTTGACATTTATGTAAATTTTGACATATTTTTAGATTTTTGAAGAAGCCGCATGGCGAAACGTAAATTGAAGAATTAATCTTGGTTTTTTTGTTGGTAGAGACCAATAATCATATTTCCTATATATTTTGGTCATAGCGTGATCCCAACCAGAAGTAGCTTATAAATAGATTTTAATTTATACTTACTATATATATGAATAGTGTCATATATAAATAGTGTCATAAAGAAGTCTGTTTTGTATGTAATCGAACTCCGGTTTATGGCATGCTTATCAGATTCATGATTTTATTAGTGTTTCTGCTTACAACTGTCTGGTCTCAATTTTCAATCATCTTTCTTCTCTTAGTCTTACTCTGAACCCTAATAAATGCAAAATAATGTGGATCCGTCCTCGACGCCACGGCTTAGAAATTCCCTCCGTATCACATAATTCTACAATTCTTCCTACCGTTGACAATCTCGTTTTCTTAGGCTTCTATTCCGACAACCGACTTTCACTTAACCTTTCGTTATAGATAAAGTACGCTCATCTACTTTGATTCTCCTCAACCTCCGTCAAATTCACAGATTAATCGATTTCCCTTAATGTATGACTCTCATACCCTCTATCATTTTCTGAAAACTTGATTACTGTCTTTGTCTATTTTCCAACTCACCTAAATCCACTCTTGATCCACTCCAACGCATCGTCAACACAGCCATCCGATTCTCCTCCGTATTTGTCGTTTTGATCCTACATCCCACCATCTTGCTTCTTTCGATTTACCTACCATTTATTGTCGTGTTCAAATTCGCCTTCTCATTGCTTTTTCCGCCTTGTAACTTTTAATACCCTTCATTTCTCGACCTTCTTTTTCTCGACAATTCTCGTCATGTTTACTGTCTTTTGCATTCCCGTAGTTCCCTTACTTTACATGCCCTAAACTACTTTACCTCTTTTGGCTTCCGTTCCTTCCTTATGGCTGCTCCTCTCTTGTGGAACCATCTTCCCATTCATATACGCGAATTAACCTCAATGCCGTGCTTCAAACGCCAAATCCAATTCCATTTCAACAATTAGCTAATTAATCTGTGACTTTTGCTGTTCTTTTTTTGTTAGTGGACTTGTAAGCTTGCAGCTGGCACGCGTTTGACACTTAAAATAAATTATTATTGTCAAGACAATTATTAACAAGATTCGGCCATATATATTTTCTATTACTTCTATTATTTTTTAGTAATTATAATATTAATTGCAGTGTATTGCACTGCAATATACTACAAGATGTAAGTGTATTATAATTGCGTTTAATCAATATATTGCGTTCATATATTGCATTCAATCAATCTTGATTTATTTAAAAAATTCTTACTTAATCTTAAAGATTACGTGGCTAAAAAGAAAGAATAAAGGGGAATTATTTCGGTTTATGACCATAAAGTATGCCAGTCATTTAATTTGATATTATCATCGTTCAAAGACGATTTTATATCTTGCATTATAACGTAATGAAGCTTTCCAATGCGTATGCGCATTTGTGATGTTTATCAATTCGGGTATTTACCTATCCGGGTTTATGAATTAACTGAAATCACTGTGCCGAATTTTTGATTACAGATGCTTCAGAGCGAACATAAATATGTTATAAAAAACGTAACTTGCGGAATTTCTGTAATTAATTTAAATCCATGACGAGGAGGATATTTAAAGGAATAAACGCAGTTGTATATTGGGCAAGATCCATAGAAGATCAGTATTAGGGCGGATTCAGGTATATTGATTAATGATGCTAATATATAACAGAAACATTGGTAAGTAGCCAATAATTCCTTCGTTCCCACTACCTATTCATTTCGTAAGAGTATCAAATCATTCATATAGTTTATTCATCCTTCTATTGAGGTGTCCTAGATGGAAACATGCTCGATAGGCTATATAGTCGTTACTAGAGGTGAACGGGGGAACGGGCATAGCTAGCTATTGGAAACTATAACAGTCCATCAGCAATTAAATCCCTATACACGTTTCTAATTATTGAGCTTCATCAGTAGGGTTCATATTTAAAGAGTGCTTAGGGATCCTTAACCACAGTCAAGAAGGGTTTATCACAAGGATGATTATTACAAGACGACCTTCGAATATGCGGACTTGAAGGTGTTCACAATGTCACACAAACAACCGAAACGACGAGTATGTATTTCATTCTACTGATGAGTGTTGCCGGATACTCCATCACTTCGGTGCGAACGTGTCGTCTAAAAGTGGCATGGTGCTTGAAAGTCGTGAATCAAAGTTCAGTCCTCTAAGCAAGACTATTTTCTATAAATACCGTATTTCGTAAGAAATCCGGGACCGTTGTTTACTTAGCATATACATACACGATCATTATACATGCCATATCCATTAAGGATCCAATGAGTGCATCGATAATTCAGCAACAACCTCTGCCTAGTGTTAAAGAGATGGTCCGCACAGCGATTCCGGCTGGTGAACAGTGAAAGCCTCAGTCAACTAATCAAAAAGTTAGAAACGCTTTCATTCATAATGTTACACAGACAACCGAAACGATCAGTGGGTACTTCATTCTACTTATGAATGTTGCAAAGTACTCTATCATTTCGTTGCTAAAGTGATCGCCTAGAAGTTACATGATGCCTAAAAGTCGTGAATTAAAGTCTAGTTTACCAAGCAAAAAATATTTTTCATAAATACTCCTCCATGGCTGGTCCCAAGCCCCTGTTGAGAAAGGAGGAGAGAAGTATGAACAAGAAAAGTGTATCAATTGGCCGGAACGAACGAACTGAACGAACGTACTGAACGAATAAACTGAACGAACACACTGAATTCGTTTGCGGGATTATTTTTATCAGTTCAATAATTTTTTATTATTCTTAATGAGCTTGTAAGCGCGCCGTTTGCACGGATTCACCACTTAAAATAAATTTCACTCTCTGAATATGCATTTCTTTAGAAATCCTGGACCGTTGTTTACTCAGCACATTCTTCCTAAACCACAATTAAAAATAGAAATTTATTTTGAGTGACAAATGCATGCCAACGGCGAGCTTACAAGCCCACTGAGAATAATTAAGATTATAACACTAATAAAAATAATCCCGCAGGCGAATTCAGTGTGTTCGTTCATTTTGTTCGTTCATTTCAATTGTTCAGTCCGTTCCTTCATGTTATTCGTTCACCATTCTACATAACGTATCCATTAAGTGTCCATCGAAGTATCGGCAAATTATCGGAAACGCCTTCGTTCACAATGTCACACAGGCAACCGAAACGACCTTTGGGTATTTTATTCTACTGATGAGTGTTGCCGAATACCCCACCATTTCGATGCTGAAGTGGTCGTCTAGAAGTGACATGGTTACTGAAAGTCATAAATTAAAGTCTAGTCTCTCAACAACATTTTCTATAAATGTCCCAATTCGTAAGAAATCCTAGACCGTTGTTTACTCAGCATATCCGTGCACCACCATTATGCATGCCGTATCGATTAAGCTCCAACGAGTGCAGCGACAATTCAGCAATAACCTCTGCCTAGTGTTTAAGGATGGTCCGCGCAGCAATTTCATCTGGTAAAGTACGCCAGCCTCAGTCAATTAAGCTCAGTGTAAGATACACCTTCATTCACAATGTCGCACTGACAATTATAATGGCCAGTGGATACTTCATTCTACTGATGAGTGTCGCCGAGTACTCCATCACTTGGGTGCTGAATTTGTCGTCTAGAAGTTACATAGTGCCTTTCAATCTTTAATATGCGTTATTTATTTACTTTAATCTATTATTTACTCGCAAGTAAAATAAAATCAAACTTCAACAATCGTTATTTATTTACTTTAATATATTATTTACTCGTAAGTAAATAATTACTGATTTAAATTTTAATAAATATGAATAATTTATTTATACTTATTAAATTAAAATGATATAATAAGAGATATTTTATTATATTATTATATTTCTTAATATTTCTTAAAATATTATACTGTATATCCAATTAAAAATAATTCTAGATGGCATGTCAGCTTGATAATATTGACTTGGAAATTCAGAAAGAGGTTGATCGTGAAGAGATTGAAGACAGTGGAATATTGAAAGAGAATAGTCGTATTAGTCAACCATTAGAGTATGACGATAATGGGTAAATAGAATTTTTACGATCACTGTCGTATAATTTTTATATTTAGACAAGCAGGTGATAGTTTGCCTGGTATTCACAGAAATTGGGTATTGAATGATTTTGAAATTGGCGGACCTTTAGGCAAAGGTAAATTCGGCAATGTATATATAGCTAGGACAACGTGTAGCAATCACGTTGTAGCTCTAAAGGTTCGTAATTTTTACAGGTTTCTACCCTTTTAAGAATTTCATATTTTTCATATTTCAGTTGATATATAACTTGATATTCATCTTAACAAATTGTCCGTTAATTTAATCTGATCGACAAAGGGTTCGTTCTTCACTCATGTTAATTAGTGAAGAACGAACTTCACTCAATTGCTTATGCATAATTCGCGTGACTGTTTATGATCTCTAAATTTATATTAAAATTTGTTTTAATTGTAAAAAAATGTTAACGATCAACTACCAGTTGATCGTTAGCATTTAACGATCAACTGGATAGCAGTTGATCCTGATGATGAAGCAGTTGACTTTCGAAAATTCGATACTAAAATTATTTCTTTCTTTTTTACTTCACTCTTTTCACATAGTGTGAATGATTGACTCAGTTATTACGGGACAAAAAAGATGGGATAATTTGCTGTTGATGGATGGAAAGAGGGCAGTTGATCGGATGGCAGGAGGCAGTATGTTCCAATGAATTGTATGTTTTATTGAAAAATACATCCGAATACATTAACATATATTATTATTATTGTTACAACAGCACAGGAGCATAAGCTCAAATTGGCTGGATCACAACAACAATAAAAAACAAAAAAGAAAGAAAAAAGGTGAAACTGTCATTGTCGTGATTTAATAATTGCCTTGAACTTCTGGACGGAACCGCTGTCGATTGTCGATGCATGAAGATTGTTCCACAGGTCAGCAATGCGATCACTTATCGTAACACAATTTGTTTTGGGACGGATCCTGCGCTTTATCATAAGTCTGTGGCCTCGTAGTCGACCCGGTGGACGACTTGTAAACGTAGACTTCGACACATGTTCAGGTATAGACAGTGACCGCCATACATACATTAGGTCGGCGTCAGACAGCGAACGTTCAATAGTGTGCACATTCAACAATGCCAGTCTCTGGGTATAGTTGACACCACGCACTGAAAACACAAGATGGGTTGATTGTCGTAATATCCGTTCGTATATTTCCAATTCGCCACGGAGCTGTGGGTGTATTGCAGGGGACGCGTATAACATGTGCGATTTTATAAGGGCAGAGTAGGCAATGCGAAAACTAACTGGATCGAGTTGGCCAAGCGAGCGTCTTTACATGCCTAGCATACGTCGAAATTTGGATGCGACGTATTGGACGTGGACTCGTGTCTTCATATCTTCACTTACGATCACGCCCAGATCACTAAAACATGAAATCTTTTCGATGTTTACATCTTCGATCGCATATGTCCCTACGATTTTTATGGGACCTATGTGCATATGACTACACTTATTAGGATTCAAAACCAATCCCTTTACACGACACCATTTGGTGATTGAGTCTACGTCGCGTTGCAACTCAATTACATCGTGCGTGCTTTGTATTGGACGCCAAATTCTTAAAACATCGGCATATAGAGCGCACTCACTGAATATGACATCTATCATATATATACATATATATAATCGTAGATGTTGCCAAAAACCGGAGTTTGATTACAAGTAGAGCAGACTTCCTTATCACTCCTAGACGAGCTGATGGTCGCCGGCAGCACTCATCAGTAGGGTGAACTACCATCAGTCGTTTCGGCTGCCTTGTGATATATTAAAGAGGCATTTCCGAGAATTTGCTAACGTGGTAGCATGGGCATAGCCTCTTTAAACTAACCATGTGCTTTCCGGACCATCCTAATTTTATTCGGCAGGAAATTTACTTGCTTTCTCACAGGATCCTTTGGAGGATACATTTTTATAATTTTATATCTGACTGTGTTAAACTGTGCTCCGGGAGCTAATAAGCTTCAGTTTCATAATCGTAGATGTTGCCAAAAACCGGAGTTTGATTACAAGTAGAGCAGACTTCCTTATCACTCCTAGACGAGCTGATGGTAGCCGGCAGCACTCATCAGTAGGGTAAACTACCATCAGTCGTTTCGGCTGCCTTGTGATATATTAAATAGGCATTTCCGAGAATTTGCTAACGTGGTAGCATGGGCATAGCCTCTTTAAACTAACCATGTGCTTTCCGGACCATCCTAATTTTATTCGGCAGGAAATTTACTTGCTGTCGTTGCTTGCTTTCTCACAGGATCCTTTGGAGGATACATTTTTATAATTTTATATCTGACTGTGTTAAACTGTGCTCCGGAAGCTAATAAGCTACAGTCTTCATAATCGTAGATGTTGCCAAAAACCGGAGTTTGATTACAAGTAGAGCAGACTTCCTTATCACTCCTAGACGAGCTGATGGTAGCCGTCTGCTCTACTTGTAATCAAACTCCGGTTTTTGGCAACATCTACGATTATGAAACTGTAGCTTATTAGCTCCCGGAGCACAGTTTAACACAGTCAGATATAAAATTATAAAAATGTATCCTCCAAAGGATCCTGTGAGAAAGCAAGCAACGACAGCAAGTAAATTTCCTGCCGAATAAAATTGGGATGGTCCGGAAAGCACATTGTTAGTTTAAATAGGCTATGCCCATGCTACCACGTTAGCAAATTCTCGGAAATGCCTATTTAATATATCACAAGGCAGCCGAAACGACTGATGTAGTTCACCCTACTGATGAGTGCTGCCGGCTACCATCAGCTCGTCTAGGAGTGATAAGGAAGTCTGCTCTACTTGTAATCAAACTCCGGTTATTGGCAACATCTACGATTATGAAACTGTAGCTTATTAGCTCAAGGAGCACAGTTTAACACAGTCAGATATAAAATTATATATATATATATATATATATATATATATATATATATATATATATATATATATATATATATATATATTTTACCGTTTGAGATCATGAAGATCGATTGGAATCGGGACTGGTGATCCTTTGATGGATTCTTATTTATGTAACGAATAGTTGCTAGGTCACACGAGGTGACTTTCGCATTGAAAACCAGCTACAGAATCCTTCCTTCATGATATCCAATTCCATACACCCTGACTACTAACGGCGCCATTGCCACAACCGTTTTCGTTTCGCCCGCTTTTTGCCACATGTTGGTAGCCCCGGGCTCGTCAGAAGGCTGACTACCAACTCTTCGCCTTTTGAAATTTGACTTATCCGAGATTCGAGCTGTCGCTCTCCGTACTTGGCTTGCGCTCTTGACTGCTAGGCTACGAATCCAGGATTACCAGATTTCACACAGTATATGAAAGCTTCCATCATGATATCCAGAAACTGCATTGTCCGAGATGCTTCTCTGGCATGCTTATTATTGATTTTACCGTTTGAGATCATGAAGATCGATTGGAATCGGGACTGGTGATCCTTTGATGGATTCTTATTTATGTAACGAATAGTTGCTAGGTCACACGAGGTGACTTTCGCATTGAAACCAGCTACAGAATCCTTCCTTCATGATATCCAATTCCATACACCCTATATATATATATATATATATATATATATATATATATATATATATATATATATATATATATATATATATATATGCATTGGACTCAGAACGCAGCCTTGTGGTACACCACAGGTGATTGCTGACCACTTAGATATACAACCTTTGATGCGCACGGCAAAGTAACGATCAGTTAGGAATGACTGAATCCAAGTTTTAACGCGACCGTTAATCCCACATAGCGATAGTTGATTGATAAGAATACGGTGTACGACCCTATCAAAAGCCTTTGATAAATCGAAGAAGAGCGTATCCACTCCCGTTCCTGCTTGAACCGCATTCGACCAACTATTCTGTGAGAATACAAGGTTAGTTACCGTAGAACGGTTAGGTCTGAAACCGTGCTGGGCATTGTTGAAGGTGTTATTGTCTTCTAGATGTGAACTTACTGTACGAAGCAGAATCTTCTCCATTACTTTGCACGCAATAGAAGTTAGACTTATGGGACGATAATTGTTAGTCTGATTGTGATCATCCTTTTTGAACACTGGGCAGATTATAGATCTTTTCCAGTCATCCGGTAAACTTCCAGAGTATAGAGAACTCTGGAATATAGCACATAGCGGACTTGTCAACACTGTAGCCAGCTCGCGGCAAAGTATAGATGGAAGGCCATCCGATCCGGAAACGCGAGTACGTGGAAGCTTGAGTAGCTCTGTATGGACGTCCTCTTCGCTAATAAATATGTCATTAAGACATAATCGAATGAATATGGGAGTGTAATGGGACAAATAGTCGTAATCCAACTTCGCTTCTTGAATTGCAAAATGAGCGGAAAAGAGCTCTGCAACATCGATAGGGTTAACAATTAAATCACCCGCGTCGTTCACAATGCTGTAAAATTTATCTGACGCCTTATTACGGTGCAGCAGGTGATTGAATAACTGCTTAGGGTTCGAGGATGCAGCCCGACATATGTTAGAAATGAAATTCTTCCTCTTCAGTCTCTTAATATAATCGGTATTTATCAAAGGATAGTCTACCATCTTTGTACGCAGAAAATGCGATATCCCGTGATCTGATTGCATGCTTAATTTCAGAGTCAAACCAAATTGGAATACGGATGCTCTCAAAAGGGTAAAAATATAGATTGAATAATAATAACAATTAAATTTTTTTATCGAATAACAAATCAGCAGCAAATATTTTAACAAAATAAAAAATATTTAATACTAATATTAACAAAATAATACTAATATTAATTCTTATGAGAATTAATTATGATTTTCAATTAAAGTTTTTTATCGTTAAAGAAACCTATATATCATAAGAGACGGATTACTTTTTTAGTTAAAAGTTACTATTTTCTGTAATAGTTTAGCAATTACGCCTTCTTATTTAAGGTTTTGTCTATTATCTTATCTTCATTAGTTGGCCCATTCAAAAACGTGTCACCGTTTTGCTCAGGTTCGTTTCCATAACGTTAATCGCGAAAAATTTTGAAAGATTATATATAGTAGATAAAATAATCTAGAATTAATTGAAAATTGTGAATTAAGATTAATAATAATTGGAATAAATAAAGATTAAATAATAACAACAATAAAAATAAAATTTACAATTCGTTATATAATAACTTAAATGATTACTTTAGTAAGCTGATTAATAGTGAAAGCTCGAATATATCTAAGATAAACATTTGGAAAGATTATATATTTGATAAAATTAAAAATAAAATGAAAATAACAAACAATTATAAAAGGAAAGATAAAATTAATAAAGATATGTATGAAGAACTAACTAAATGATTTGTAATTATAATAAAGAATTGAAATCTATATGTAACGATAATATTAGAAACATCATAGAAACTAAATGCGATAGCAAAAGTCTTAATTTTGATAAAATAAATGAACATACATGTACTCATAATTTAGAATTAATTGAAAACAATGAATTAGGAAAATGCTATCAAAAGGGTATAAATATGGATTAAATAATAACAACGACAAAAATAAAATTTACAATTCGTTATAAAATGACATCAAAGATTAAAATTTCGAAAATGTTTACCTAAAATGTTTTGATAAAATTAGAGATAAAATGAAAATAACAAACAATTACAAAAGGAAAGATAAAATTAATAAAGATATGTATGAAGAACTTACTAAATTAAAGGATAACTATATAATAACAACTATTGATAAAGCTAGTAATAACTTTGTCTTCATATGCAAAAAGCTTTATTATGATATACTGAATGAAAGAGGTTAATTCTAATGATTTAAATGTAAATCCAACATATGAACGTAGTGAGTTGAGTTTAGAAACAATTATTACAAGTCACTGTTCTATAATGGATAAAAAGGGTATAAAGGTTGAATTAGATAATAAAACTATACCTATATTATATTGGAATCCAAAATTACATAAAAATCCAATAAAACCTAGGTTCATATGTAGTGCGTTTAAATGTACATTAAAACCACTTTCTGTCTATATGAATAAAATACTTAAAGTAATTAAAGCACACTTTAAAAAATATTGCAAGGTAATCGAAATTAATACTGGTATAAAACACTATTTCAGTATTAATTCTACAAAAGAATTTTTAGAACAGACAAAAGGAATAAATTTTCAAAATATAAATACATACGATTTTAGTACTCTTTATACAAATCTAGGTTTAGTAGATATTAAAGAAGCGTTAGTAAAATTAATTAATCTTATATTCGGAAAAAGATATACATATATATGTTATAATAACTATAACGCCTATCTAACAAAAATTAAACCATCAAATAAATATAAATATATGGATAAAATTGAATTGATAGAATCCTTAAATATTTTGATAAATCAAAATTATTTACATCTATATTTAGACAAATAAAAGGTGTTCCAATGGGTGGTAATAGTAGCCCAATTATAGCTGACTTGTTTTTAAGCTTTATAGAATATGAATTTGTTCATAACTGTATAAAAACTAAATCTAAACTATATAAATATATGAAATATATGTTTCGATACATTGATGCTTCGGTATATTGATAATATATGTATTTAATTCTAATAATTTTTATTCAATTAGTGAACAAATTTATCCAGAAAGCCTTATTCTTAACAAATATTCTTTGTTAAGAATAAGAAAGCCTTATTCTCAGAAAGCCTTATTCTTAACAATTTATTTCTGTAATTTATTAATTCTGTAATGAAGGATTTTTTTAGATTTTGTTTAAATCACAGTTGAAGAAAGGACGCGTTCAGCATCAACTGTTGAGAGAAATTGAAATACAATCTCGTTTACGGTTTACCAACATTTCTTACGAAATTATTTGGTTTCACGATTACATTTCAGTCATCCTAATATTCTACAAATGCTCGGATGGTTTCACGACAAAAATCGAATATACCTTATTTTAGAGTATGCTGCACAAGGCGAGCTTTTTAAAATTCTTAGAAATAAACGACGATTTGATGAGAATACAACATCAAAGGTAAAACACTCATTCTACCTTTTATTTAATTGTATTAACTTTTTTAATTAAATAAATTATTGATAACTTAGTTGCCAATAACTAAATATTAAAAATCTTCTCTCAAAAAGAATGTTTGGGTCAAACACTGTAAATCTTTTCAGCTTGAAAATAGTTTGGCCGAAACATTTTTGTATTTAGATAAGATTTTTTTATCTCGAGTGATTTTCCCTATCAAACGAGTGTATAGATGGCAAAATTACCAACATAATATTTTACTAGATGTTTTTATTCAAATATATATACATTTTTAATGATGCATTATTTTATTATTAATGATAATTAAATAATTATTAATGCAATTAATAATTATTGAAATAAAATAATTATTAAAAAGTAATTAAAAATTAATTAATTTGTATTAATAAAATTCGAGGTTAATTAATGAATTATTAACTATAGGCGGTAATGATGTTTATATTAGAAGGATCATATTGATAATGATGTTAAAATGATCATTAGTATATCATTCGCTTTAAAATATGTAATCGTGTTGAAAAATTATGGCCACTATTCACTTGCCTTCAATTGTATAATTATAAGTACATTGTGTAATTAAAATTTATTTCATTATTGATAAAGTTAGTTACTAATAATTAAATTTGGTACTTTTTATAACTACACATACAAGAATTGATTCGATTTGGCAAGTTGATTAAATTTTAATGATAATTAAACTTAACTAATTAAATTTTAATGATATTCATCATTTAAAGTATATTCTTATAATTGCAGTATATCTACCAAGTGTGCAGAGCTCTTCGTTGTTGTCATAGAAATGAAGTTATTCATAGAGATCTTAAACCTGAAAACATACTTTTAGATATTGATGGAAATGTAAAGATATCAGATTTTGGATGGTCAGTACATGCTCCTTCTTTTCGGTAATAATTATTTATTTATAAGATTGTTTAATTTTTAAACTTTTTGTTTTTAAAAATTAGCAATATAAATAACTTTTATTTGCTGATTTGTTATATATAATCAAAGCTCCGTATTCCGCTTTAACCGTTTGTGTACAGTTTGTGTTTATATATGTAAACAATTCAATAGGTTGAGCTAAATAGTTTTTATAAATATGTAATTTTTAAAATATTAAAATATAATTTTTTATTTGTGATTGATAAAAATATTTGTTTTCAGTTTGTAATGACTAAAGCAATATAATCGTTTTAGTACCAAAAGCGGTACAAAATGATATTGTCACTGATTGTTTTGAAATCCTGTCAGATCGTTTTTCCGTATCGAATTGAATGACATATTTGTTGACAAAACTTTTCGACAAATAACAAATTTCCGAATTTCTTTAATTTTGTTATTGGATTGTATTATTTTTGTTTTATTCTCTTTGAAACAACGCTCAATTAAACAGGACTCATTTTTAACAAGCATCAACGTATAAGCTTAAACTATTTCGAGAATTACAAAAATCGAAGTTGTCGCAGTTATCCGAACTAATTATTTCGAATGACGGTTTCAACAATTACATCTGTCAAAATATAGAATGGAAAGGATATTTTTTATTACATAAAATAAATATTTTATTTAATTCCAGAATATTTTAATATTTAATTAAAATATTTTTCTCTTTATAGCTTTAAATATTAAAATATTTTTTCAGTTGATAAAAATATAATTTATCAACATAAATTAATTATAAATATAAAAAATAATTAATTAACTTAATTAATTATAATTAATAAAATAAAAATTATTTATTTTGATTGTTTATAAATTACGATTATTATGATAAATTCAGTACACAATGAAATATTCTTTTGTAAAAACTTCGCTTTTGATTTTTATAAAAAATAATATTTTTTATATTAAAAATATTTATTTTTTATATTTCTAATATTTTTTGGCATAACTAAAAATGGTAAATTGATGATATTGCATTAAATATTGCAATATAATCAATTATATGATTATTTTAATCTAAATAATTATACATAAATTTGTGTTTTGATTCTGCTCCAAAATTCCAAATTTAACCAATTATTTAATATACTTTAATTATTATATAGACTCCTCTATTAATTAAGGAATATTTATAATAATATTTATAATATTAATATAGACTCCTACGATAAATATTCCAAGAGTTTAAATCTCAGAATCAAATGTATGAATCGTTTAATTACTTTAATTGTTAATTTGCATTTTTTTAAATACAAAAATTTAATAATTTTTTTATTATATTTCTTAAAATATGCAATATTTTTCCAGCAATTTGTTTTTTCATCTTAAAGAAGAAAGACTTTATGTGGTACGATTGATTATCTAGCCCCTGAGCTGGTTCAGCATCGAACATACTCCGAGAAAGTAGACGTTTGGACAGTTGGTATTTTAACTTTCGAGCTACTTGTTGGCAGTCCTCCATTTGAAGCCAGCACCACAGATGTTACATATTCCAGGATCATAGCTGTCATCTACCATATTCCTGATTACGTTTCATCTATTGCATCTTCGTTTATTCGATGGGTAGCAATAATTTTAAGTTCAGTACAAATTCAGTACTGTTATTTTAGATTCTTCGAAAAGACCCTTTGAATCGGCCTAGCCTTGACGAAGTCCTAAAATCAGAATTTGTCCGTATTCATAAAAGGTTTGCAATTGAGTCTAAGAAGAAGACGGATATGGTGTCTTGAAATGAAACGCATCACTGTACAAATATTGTTAAACAACACAGTTAAGGAATAATATATTTTAGATTTAAATTGAATTAAAAGTGTACTTTATACTAAAATACTTATACCAAAGCAACCTTTTACTTATTTGTTTTTGAAAACTTTACAAAACGATTAATAATTGTTATTTGTAAGAATTTTCTTATTGATATTGTAGAAATTTAAACTATTTCCCATTTAAAATTTTAATAATTTTAAAATTTTTAACTATTCTAATTTTTTTAACCAAAATATATTTTAAAAAATATATAAAAATATTAATTTTGAATTTAAAAATTATAAATTTGTTTTCCCCAGTGGAAAATGAACTGTATGAATAATTATCAAAAATTATAATACGCTAGAATGTGAATAAAGAGTAGGTCGAAATACTTACCATTAAGTATTTATCCCCTTAACTCTTTAATTTTATTTCCACTTCTTATGTAATTTAATTATTATATTTTTAGTTTCAAATAGAAAGTTTTTAAATAGAAAGTTTTTAAATATAAAGCAAATGAAAAATTTAGTAGCATTAGAGAGGGTAAATAGAATTTAAAGAAATCCAGTGGATGTTAAAGGGTGTAGAGGGGATAGAAGAGAGTTTAAGTGTTAAAGTTTGATTTTAACATTAAAGAATGTAAATGAGGTAAATGAGTAGAATTACAATTATTTAACCTTTATAATTTATTTGTATTTTATTATTTATTATTTATCCTATACTATTAAGAGGATAAAAATGGATAAAATATAGATACAAAGTGCTAAAGTCGATTTAAAGAGAGCAAATGTAGTGATGCGTATCAAAGCATGATAACAATCATGGCAGTATTCAAATAATCATATAAGTCCTGTTTTTAATTAAAATTAGTTTTTACGTTTAATTCTTCCGGATCTTAAAATTGAATATTTTTATTTACCAAAAACCAATCAGAGATTTCAAAAATATCAAAATATGCCTTATGCTAACGTATTAAAATATCAAAAGAAGTGCATATATTGATCTTAACTAAAACTTTATACCGCAATGATGAGCTGGTATATTATAACAGTAGAATACATCCTTGTTACTGTTTATATAGTCAAATTATGAGCTCAACACATTTTGTGCTACATAACTAAAAATTTTTTTTAATATAAAATAGGCTTCTTTATCTTAATATTTCTACAAGAGATACTTTAAAATAGTGTAAAATGTGATAAAACAAAAAGTTTGAAATGATAAACCGAAAGATCAAATATTTATATTATTTCGCTAATCATTGTCGACATAAAGTTGTTTATATTAAAATCATTAAAAGGTTATATTTAAGTTATCATTTCTAACAAATTTAGTTAATTCGATATTTTCTGTTTTTCATTTTCCTGTTTTTCAAAATAATATCTTAATAATATCGATTGTTTAATTTATTCTCATAAATTATTAAAATTAATAATTATTGATTAATAATATTAATAAATAATTATTAATAAATGATTAATTTGTTTAATTTATTCTCATAAATTTTAAAATTAATAATTATTGATTAATAATATTAATAAATAATTATTAATAAATGATTAATTTGTTTAATTTATTCTCATAAATTATTAAAATTAATAATTATTGATTAATAATATTATTAATATAAGAAAATGGAATTTCTTAGGAGTGTTTAAGTTAGGAGTTTCCAAACACACTTTCGAGATTAGTAGCTCTAATGACTGACTAGTTCCCAGTCATTAATCTCTCGTTGCGATTAATCGATCTGCTTAACTTGGAACATTCAGTTGATTTCGACAAGTATGAAAAATCTTGGTTTGAAAAAATAAACGGAATATCCCTTGAATACATTTAGTCTCCGTTATTCAGTTTCCATTATTATTAGTTTTATTTTAAATTGTTTAGTTAAGTAAAACAGTCAAGTTTACCTATAATAGAAAACAAACATCTAGTGTCATAGGTGATCAGATTAAAACGATTTAAATATTCATGATTTTTGTTTTTCAATAATTTGTGGGCAGATATCTTCGAAATAATAGATAGATAATAAATAGATAAGCTATAAAAGTCGGGCACTTTGTATGACTTATTTAAACAGAAAGCAACACAGAGGCTACAGATACACTATAATGGATTTCATCTAATTATGATGAATGAAATTATACTTGGATAAATTGATTAATCCAAAAGAAATCAAAAAATGCAGTACTATGCTTTTATGCATATTCTGACAATATCAACCATAGCATGAAACGTGACATACCTAACACTGACGAGACTAAGCGCAATATTTAGTGTGCAATCACAGTATGATAAGCAATCAATCAACTTTAATTTCTATTAAAGAGACAAATTAATGAAGGTGATTTTGTACTGAACAATGACAATATTGGCATTGAAAACAATCAAATAAAATAAAAAATGAATTTTCAAAAGGCAAAGATTTTTTCATGAGTAGCAACAAACAAAGCATCAATTTTCTTCCAGATTCATATGATAAGTAGTCGCAAGAAAATAAAAAGAAAATAAAAGAATACAAATAAAATTATTTTATTATTAAATACTATAAAACTTAAAAGCTTTACTAATTTTTCTTTATTTTTTTTGTTTACGTGTTAATAAAAATGAGTTGTTTCTAATATAATGAATATATTCGTTTGTAGTATTTATATTGTACAAACTAAACAAAGCCAATAAAAATATATTTTTTATAATAATTGCACACAAATATTTAAAAAATTAAAAATTTTGGAGTAACATATAATTTTCTTTTAACAAAACAAACATTAAAGATTAAATAATTTGAAACGGAATGAGACATTCTGGAGGGAATAATTATTTTTGTATCTAAATGCCATACCTAGAAAAAATAAATTGAATATTTCTTCGATATTTCGTTTGCTAACCGCGGACATTATCAAGAAGTATTGTGTGTTTAAGCTGTAAATATTTTTTTGTAAATATTTTTTAATCACTTGAGCTGTAAATATTTTTTTGTAAATATTTTTTTAATCACTTAAAAAATATTTACAGCTTAAACACACAATACTTCTTGATAATGTCCGCGGTTAGCGAACGAAATATCGAAGAAATATTCAATTTCTTTTTTCTGGGAATGGCATTTAGATACAAAAATATAAAATGTTACTAATCTAATAACGAGTTTATTATCTCTAAAACATTAAAAAATTCTAGATCTTAAATTCTTAAATATAAATAATTAAATTTAAAAATAGTTTGTCATATCTTATCTACTGAGGATTTCGTTAAAGTTTATAAATGCATCATAATTAAAGAAAATTTACCAAAAAAATGGGCATTTAAATATACGATTTTTAAATTAAAAACATATTTTTTCTATAAATATCAAACTAATAAAAAGGTAATTAATGCATTATTTCGCATATTTTAACTTACAAGAACAAATGTTTTCTAAAAAATTAAATTATAGATTAAAATTAATTAACGTTTATAATTAAAATTATAAAAATGTGAAAATTAAAAAAAAATTTAAAAATTATTTATTTCTTTTTCCTTATCAACAAACATGATCACCTTTCAATCACCATGTCAATTCTAGACGACCACTTCAGCATCGAAATGATGAGTACCCGGCAACACTCATCAGTAGAATGAGGTACACACTGGTCGTATCGGTTGCCTGTGTGACATTGTGAATAAAGACTTTTCCGACACTTTGCTTAATTGACTGAGGCTTACGCTCTTTACCAGATCGAATTGCTGTGCGGACCATCCTTAAACACTAGGCAGAGGTTGTTGCTGAATTGTCGTTGCACTCGTTGGATCCTTAATGGATACGGCATGTATAATAGTAGTGCACAGATGTGCTGAGTAAACAACGGTCCAGGATTTCTTACGAAATACGGCATTTATACTAAATGGTGTTGCTTGATAGACTGGACTTCGATTCACGACTTTCAATCACCATTTCACTTCTAGACAACCAATGAGTACCCGGCAACACTCATCAGTAGAATGAAGTACTCACTGGCCGTTTCGATTGTCTGTGTGACATTGTGAATAAAGGCGTTTCCGACACTTTGCTTAATTGTCTGAGGCTTTCGCTCTTAACCAGATCGAATTGCTGTGCGGACCATCCTTAAACACTAGGCAGAGGTTGTTGCTGAATTGTCGTTGCACTCGTTGGATCCTTAATTGATACGGCATGTATAATAGTAGTGCGCAGATGTGCTGAGTAAACAACGGTCCAGGATTTCTTACGAAATACGGCATTTATACTAAATGGTGTTGCTTGATAGACTGGACTTCGATTCACGACTTTCAATCACCATGTCACTTCTAGACGACCACTTCAGCATCGAAATGATGAGTACCCGGCAACACTCATCAGTAGAATGAGGTACACACTGGTCGTTTCGGTTGCCTGTGTGACATTGTGAATAAAGGCGTTTCCGACACTTTGCTTAATTGACTGAGGCTTACGCTCTTTACCAGATCGAATTGCTGTGCGGACCATCCTTAAACACTAGGCAGAGGTTGTTGCTGAATTGTCGCTGCACTCGTTGGATCCTTAATGAATACGGCATGTATAATAGTAGTGCACGGATGTGCTGAGTAGACAACCGTCCAGGATTTCTTTCGAAATACGGCATTTATACTAAATGGTGTTGCTTGTTAGACTGGACTTCGATTCACGACTTTCAATCACCATGTCACTTCTAGACGACCACTTCAGCATCGAAATGATGAGTACCCGGCAACACTCATCAGTAGAATGAGGTACACACTGGTCGTTTCGGTTGCCTGTGTGACATTGTGAATAAAGGCGTTTCCGACACTTTGCTTAATTGACTGAGGCTTACGCTCTTTACCAGATCGAATTGCTGTGCGGACCATCCTTAAACACTAGGCAGAGGTTGTTGCTGAATTGTCGTTGCACTCGTTGGATCCTTAATTGATACGGCATGTATAATAGTAGTGCGCAGATGTGCTGAGTAAACAACGGTCCAGGATTTCTTACGAAATACGGCATTTATACTAAATGGTGTTGCTTGATAGACTTGGACTTCGATTCACGACTTTCAATCACCATGTCACTTCTAGACGACCACTTCAGCATCGAAATGATGAGTACCCGGCAACACTCATCAGTAGAATGAGGTACACACTGGTCGTATCGGTTGCCTGTGTGACATTGTGAATAAAGACTTTTCCGACACTTTGCTTAATTGACTGAGGCTTACGCTCTTTACCAGATCGAATTGCTGTGCGGACCATCCTTAAACACTAGGCAGAGGTTGTTGCTGAATTGTCGTTGCACTCGTTGGATCCTTAATTGATACGGCATGTATAATAGTAGTGCGCAGATGTGCTGAGTAAACAACGGTCCAGGATTTCTTACGAAATACGGCATTTATACTAAATGGTGTTGCTTGATAGACTGGACTTCGATTCACGACTTTCAATCACCATGTCACTTCTAGACGACCACTTCAGCATCGAAATGATGAGTACCCGGCAACACTCATCAGTAGAATGAGGTACACACTGGTCGTTTCGGTTGCCTGTGTGACATTGTGAATAAAGGCGTTTCCGACACTTTGCTTAATTGACTGAGGCTTACGCTCTTTACCAGATCGAATTGCTGTGCGGACCATCCTTAAACACTAGGCAGAGGTTGTTGCTGAATTGTCGCTGCACTTGTTGGATCCTTAATGAATACGGCATGTATAATAGTAGTGCACGGATGTGCTGAGTAGACAACCGTCCAGGATTTCTTTCGAAATACGGCATTTATACGAAATGGTGTTGCTTGTTAAACTGGACTTTGATTCACAACTCATTGTGTACTCATTGGTCGTCTAGAAGTGATATGGTGACTGAAAGTCGTGAATCAAAGTCCAGTCTAACAAACAACACCATTTTATATATAGTTATAATGTATCACATTATATTTACACATATATCGTTAACAATTATATCAAAAACATATGTACGTTGTTGGTAATTGTCTAATGTTCAATCTTGGTTTGTAAAATCAAGTTTATATTTGATAGATCGTATTTTAAATTTAATTTCTAAATCTGATTTTTAATTATTTTATTGATATGCCATATAAAAGCAAGATTTTTAATATCAGAAACTTGAATACATTTCTGCTCATGCATTAATTTTATTTATTGGTTAGAATAATCTTACATTGTATTATATGTGGCATCCGGTATTAAGAATGATTTAAATCAAGAATAGATTAAACTTCACTAAAATTTTTAAATATGATTTTGAATTATTATTTTTTATAAATAATAAATAAAGCAGGTTTTTTAATATCATGTACTTATATTTCTGCTCATTGGTTAATGCTACCTTATTGGTTAGTGTAATCAATAATATATCGTTTTTATTTATTTATTTTTTTTCGAAAAAAAAATAAATAAAATTTGGATATAAAAAATATATTGTTTTGAAATTTTTCTCCAAATCAACATTAACATTGATTTCTTTTCATATATAATCTACCTTCTAAATTTGAAAATTAAATATAATCCTTAATATATCACATTTTACATAAAATTTCCATATTTGATTTTGAATTATTATTTTATAAATTACCTTATTAATAAACATGAATTTTTTAAATGAAATCAGATACCACTGGCATAATGCGTTGACAGTGCAATTAAGGAATCACTGGAATAAGTAATATTAAACACTCATTTACAATTTGATATAAATCAATATAAACTTGGCAATGATTTTATGATTATCGCCAAAATCATAATATTAATCACCCCCTTAAACATATTTATCCACTATTATTTAGTTGAAAATAATTGATAAATCATTTGACAAATCAATTATTGATTGATCTTATTATAAGTTAGATTTGCCTTTGATTAAATTTGAATTCTACAAATGTACCGTACTGATATGCTTGTTTAACCCAGATAACAGAAATATTTAAAAAATATAAATTATTATATTATAATTTTAGTGATTTTTATATATAATTAATTTAAAGATAAACAATATTACATAATTATTTTTTATCATTGAAGCCAGACGCGGATGAATGGTAGCAAGTACCGTTTCGTCATCACATGACTCATCAGCACCAGATCCCTCCCACTACTGGATGCAGAGGAGGACTAACAGACACAACACGAGTCATGTGTATGAAGTACCAGAACCACTGCTTCACCAAATATGATCATTAGCAAAAGCACTGACAAATGCCAGCGCAGGTCTCTTGAATATCGGCTAACTTGAATCATGAATCTCAAAAGAGAGTGAGACTAACCCGAGTAAAATACGTTGTTATCATTAAAGTCAGACGCGGAAGAACGGTAGCAAGTACCGGTTCGTCATCACAATGACTCATCAATTCCAGATCCCTCCAACTACTAGAAACAGAGAAGGACTGACAGACTGCACACGAGTCATGTGTATGAAGTACCAGAAAGATTTCTAATAACTTCACGTTGAGTGCTAAATCAGCACTACTGCTTCACGAAATATGATCATTAGCAAAATCACTGGCAAATGCCAGCGCAGATCCGAAAATACAGTGGAAGATCCACGCTATTAAATTACAGTCATATCCTAGTGGAAAGGACGAATCCAGGAAATATAAGATTTCATTGCTGTGAACATCAAAGCAATTTGATGCAACATAATTATTATTTTTGGTCAATTCAAACAGTTTCAAAAAAAACAAGATCTAGTGATGATACTGCTTTCGCAAGATTGACCTTGTAATAAGTATTTTCTTAAAACGTCAATTGTTATCAGGTTTTACTTTCATTACCTACAGTATGATCTGCAATAACGGCCTAACAAAATAACTAAAACTGCGTGGTAACTGGAAACTTCTACATGACAATGTAATATCGGATTATTTTCAAATCGAGTTTTATGTTTCCATTGACAATATCTTATTACAATTAAGCGAGCATCTATCCTTTAAACAAATACGGTTCAACTTGAAGGTGTAGATTCTAGTCATTTACTTTAAGCAGACGATGTTATGCATGTGCTACGCAAGTTATTGAAATATAACCGACAATCCGATAAATTCAAATTCCAATTATTTTGGTAATTCTCTACAAGAAATAACGCACTAAAAATCATTCTTTGCAGTTCCAAATCAGGTATTTCTTATTTACGGAATTTTATCATTTATTATTTATCTATTTATTATTTAAATCATATATTATTCTATTATATTTTATAATTTAATATGCTGATATCCGTCGGGCTCAGTATAAATTTTCATCGCTACCGAACTATTGAGTGAAAAAATATTTTTCTGAAATTGATATCAAATATTATCTCAAATCTGTGCTTAAATAATATTTCACAAATTTGAGAAGATTGCCGTTTTTGTGTCGGAAACTTAATTCCATCGCTTTATTTATCTAAAAAATATGATAAATTACATGTCATCACCCTAGCTGAAATTATTATATAAATGTTATTCTCTAGGAACATTTTTTAACTGAAATTCTATTTTGCAGTAAAAATTCCGAATTAGAACCGAAAGCCTTGATATACGAAATTTTCGTGGTAAGATATTTTTAATAAAAGCAACTGTCAAATTACAATGATCACCATATGTTCCAATTATCGTGAATAAACGTATAATATAAATATGCATTTTGCAAGGTAGATTGAGTTAATTTTACCTGGATGTTAATTTTTATCTCAATGATAATTAAAACAATTGTTTGCACATTTATCTTTGCGGTATAAAATAATAATATTAATAATATTTAATATTATTAATATTAAATATAATATTTCTTTTTATTAATAGTCCAATAAAAGGAATTGTTAGTTAATATAAAATATAAAGTCATCGTTTTTAAATTTTTGGTTTTTAATGTTCTTTTCTGTAATATTTTGTAGTTATAAATTACCTTAAGTAGTAAGTATATTGAATCGTCGAAACTAACCACGTGTGTTAGGTTACAACAAGATAGATTAGTTACCGTTTATTGAATATGTGTTTAGAGGTTAATCACTTTGCAGAGTATAATAAGATCTAAATTGTCAACAATTTAGTTCCTTAAATACCCAGCGATTTGAAGAACAAGCCACGTAGTTATTACCAATTCATACATAGTTTTATTCAATAATGTAAGCGTTTCAGTGAAATCCTCCTTATAAATTAGGATTTGTGAATATTGCAATGTCATTGAATTTAACTATATTCAGACATTTTTTGTGAAATTTTTACAAAGTTATATATGAATATAATAATGGCTAATTAATGCATAATATTAAATCACTTTATGATTAATTTTATCACTTTATTATTTTATTATATTTTAATAAAGATAAAAGCCATTGTGTAATCAGCATATTTTTTTAATCATATTACACTATACTGAATGATAATTTTATTTTTAAAATTAATTAATAAATTATTACTATAAATAACTAATTTTAATTTAAAATTAGTTATTTCGTGAGTTTTTTCAATTTGTGGATAAATCAACAATTTCCTAGTGTTGGATCATTCTTGATTTTATATGTGGAGATTAATTAAAGGATTCATCTCCAAAATATTTGCAAACATTTACAAAATATTAGCTGGAAAACAACTTTTATTTGATGATTCAAAAATAACTATTTGTTTCACATAACATCGATGTAATTGATATATTCCGTATTTTTTCAATTTGCGTTCAATATTCTATTTTTATTCAATTTGCGTTTATCATTCATCAGCGATTATCATTAATCTGCACTTGCCTTTATTCATCAATGCATTCAACCAAATAAATAACGGTTTAATTGAAACTTTTATTACGAAATATTTATCACTAAACATAAAATTATTATTTTATCAAATTCCTTATATTGTTTATATAAGATTCATCAGGTAAACGTTTCTATTACTAAGACTGAGCTTTATTGAATATTTTTAAATTTGAATTTCCATATTTTTAGACCTAAATATATTTTTACAAATTGCAGAAATGGATTTATATCAATAAATCGATAATTATATATCCATAATTGTCACAGTTTGTATTTTTCACATTCTCAAGGTGCACGGCTGTTAAGCTCCTCTAAATTTCACATCAGATTTTCACGGATTTTAGGTAACACACTTTATGCATCAAAACTACAAAAATGCTAATAATACAATTTGCTTGCCTGTCATTTGCGCCTCTTCCACGCTTTGGAAGAAATTTTGTAAAAATGTCTCTCAAACATGCATGCCTTAAATGAACCTTTTCTGTATATAAGATGCCCACTGTTTATAATTTTAATTTTGTAAAAATTAGACAGATGTAAGCGTTAAATTCGAAGGCATTGGTTTTATTGCTTTTATTATCGTTTTATTTCTTAATATTTTATCTAATATATAAAATGTTTTAATTTACTTTTTATTAATAGTGATTATTAACACTTTTACGATTTTTAATAGCGGTACTATTTTGATTTAAAGTTAAGCAATATAACTAATTTCGCAGAGTAATCAACATTTAACATTTTATAGTTATAGGTAAATTATTTTAGGTAAATTTTTATCAATAAACTTCCGCATCAACGGCTTGTTTTGCTAATCTATTTTTTCATTGGATCTATAAATTCTAACAAAAAATCCTATAAATTTTATTTTTTTGTAGCATAAATCATAACGATAATAACGTATATTTATGAAAGCATCTAATATCAATCAAAAAAGCTAAAATTTAATTAATCTACAGATATCTGTAAGCAGACAAAAATATTTAATTATGATTTATCGTGTGCGGAGATATGTTAGAATAATTTAATAAACTATTTTTATGCTTCGCTGACGAAGCCATGTTTACATAATTTTTTCTATTTATTCTCGAAAATTCACATAATTGAAGTCCAAGTAGTTCATTTACAATCATCCATTTAATAAATTAAAACTTTTCTAAAATTTTGATTTGTTAGGTTTGTACTTTTTCTTCAAATTAACTTTCTAAATATCTAAGTTATTCTAAATTAAATAAAGGCTAAAAAAGACAGAATTAAAGATAAAGACGGTCTTCAAATGCTTTTAAAATGATTTGTTAATTTAATTATAATTTATTTAATCCTAAATTAAATAATTTTCTTAATTTCGAGATTAAAATTACGATTAAGCCTAAAAATAAATATTTAATTATAAATGTTTTAATTGCAATTTAATAATTAATGATTAATAATTATGGTTAATCTTTTACATTTAAAATTAAATTCGTGGATACAATAAATTAAATTTATTTATTAAATTAAAATTAAAATCTACTTTAAAATCTATACATATTTTTATAAATTTATTCATTCTTCAAATATCTATAAGATCAACAAGTTCTATCTGTGATTAAAATACGTAATTGGTTGTTGAATATTTGTAACATTGTCCTCTTTTTGTATGAAATAGAAAAAATAAATAGTTAGTGAAATTGAAAAATGATAAAATAGATAAATAAATGAGTAATAAATATTTGTATGCAATTTTTTTATTTTTTTATTTTTTATTTTTTTAAATAATTTCTTTTTGCACAATTTACAGTCCACTGCTTCCCGCAAATAAGCCATTTATATAAATGTCAGTTATGAGTAGTAGTTGATCCTCTATGTTATGCCCTTTCTTCTGTATCGTCGTTGCGATACAATTGAGACGCAGGAATTCGAGTTGTTCGAATGCACATCGAGACTGCTCGAACGATTTCAATGCTGAATATCGTGCGCACATGTGAAACACAATTAGAATATTGACGTCCCGTTCGCATCGAATCTTTTGCTGCCATCCAGCTAATTACTTGTGAAGCTTCTCTCCCGATTCCTCCAGTTGTTAAAAAGATCATCGGCAGGAATATCCCTCTCTCTACCTCATGTATTCGCTCTTGATATTTGGCATGCTTCCGCTGTGAGTTGTATGCGTGTGATTCAAGGAGATTTCGATTAGCATATGATGGTGCCAAATGGTTGTAGACACAAATATCCATAAAAGACCGAACTATCAATCCACCAAAAGAGACCTTTACACTTTATATCTGAGCGCGCCATTTACATCCCTGCTTGTTGTCGATATTTCGAATCGGTGCGTTTCGCTCACCTCTTGCAACACGGGTTCTAATGTGACTTCTCTGCACGATCTTTCAAGCTCTTTTGCTAGCACATTTCTGATATGGTCGTGTCTTAGAATACTCGTACCTCCATGTTTACATGAGAGTGCTGGGTTGTGGTATAGTCTCCACCACATACATATTTCTTTAGACAACCCTGTGCATGTAATCCATATCGTACGCAAAGAGCATCATGAAATTCCAATGCACTCAGTCTACGGTTTAACGATGAAGACGGATACGCTTATAGCCATTGTGATGCACATTTTTCCCTTATATATCTTATTGTTGATTTCTGTTCTTCGCTCAATTCCAACATTAGTTTCAATTCCTTCTCGGTGTTTAATATTTTTTTCTCTTCTCGGATTGCAACCGCGACTTTCATTTGTTTTTCAAATAGTTCGATACCGTTCATTCCTTCCAATAGTGGTTTGCTCATCTCTCTTGAGCGTCTATATTATTGGTCGTATTCTAGTGGTTTCTTAACTGCTAAACCTCCGTGCTTGGTTGGCAGCGTAAACACTTGCGTTAAGACTCCACTTGTATTTCGACCCATTATTTTCGGAAGAAATTTGTGTGCGATACTATTCCATAAGGGTTGGAACAACGTTGAATCCATTTGACAAACTCGAGTGATATATTGCCACTTATGTTGCAACCCATTGCAGTAACTGAAATATGCTATTTGCGGATCGATGTCGGCTATTTTAACTAAATGTTGGATCATCCAAATCCACTTATCCACCTTCGATTCGATAAAGCGCTTTGTGAACTCTTTCGTGCCACATGATGCTCCTAGCATGGTAATCCCCTCACATGTTATATTGATATTATTATGAAATATCAACTTCGCATATTCCGGATTTTCCGGATGGACAAGCAAGTTGCATTTTGTTTCGTTGACGTAGAAGCCATAGTTAGGACCTGTTGTAATCAGATTTTTCCATGATTCTTCTATATAAAAAATAATATTAATAATAAATAAAAATAATAAATATTAATATTAAATTTATAAGATTTAAATTTGTATTGAATCATTTGAAATTAATTTGATGTTGTAATTAAATATTCGATTTCATAGTAAAATTTACGTATTTTAAATGTAATTAAAAATAAGAAATATTAATAATAAATATAAAAGATAATATATTATATTAAAATTTGTGTTAAATCATTAGAAATTAATTTAATGTAGTAATTTGGTATTAAATTTCATATTATATAAAATTTAGGCAATTTATAAGATTCATAAAAAATTTAATTGCAAAAATTTCTAAAATTTGTTCTACAAATAAATTTAAACAAAATCATTTTAATTTCAAAATTACAAAATAGTTATAGTTTGATATTTATATATTTACTACTATAATCGTGAGAAATTAAAAATTTAAAAACCTGAAGTTGTAATTTTGTAGGGTATATCTATCAATATTATTGTCACTAATATTTTTTATTTACCTTAAAGTTTGAATTAAAATTGAAACTTTTAATATTTGAATAAAATATTACCGATGTCGATTATTTAATTTGATTTTAAAGTAATAAGAAAAATACTGATTTATTTAAATAATATTTACTAATAATTTATTATTAGTAAATTATTTTTTGCTAAGATAGCATGGTTTTGATCCACATGATATTTTTATATACCTATAAGCAAATCAAGATGTCACTGGTGCTCGAATTTAATTTTTATGTCGTCGTTGTGCTTCATTCGTAATTTTATTAACTAAAACAAATTAAACTTAAACTTTTAAAATTATGTCGAATAACAAATCAAGTATGTATTTATAAACGCTAGGCTTTATATTAAGTTAAAATAAGTTAAAATTCTCAAAATTTCCATTAGCAACAAAGCAGGAAAATATATAAAATTTACATTTAATTATGACAAATTATTATTCAAATGTGATTATTCATTTAATTTTTATTCAATATTTATTACAAAAAATTTTGCTTCGTTGATTGCTGCATTATTACTTTCTTTTCTAATTCCTTCAGTAAATTGTATATTTGTAATAAGGGTCAAAATTTGATAACATGCAGTTCTTCCTGATGACCAATAAACGTTATTCTGATACATCGCCTGTTATTTATTAATCACTTCATAACAATTGATTTGTATTTTAAATTTCAATTTTAAGTTTTAACTTGGTTTTTTATATATCGCATAAAATACGTAGACTCAGTTATCTGCTTTGTTCTACTAATAGGTTATTATTAACCCGTGGACTTTGTTTTCCTGGTAATATGACCTCTGTAAGAAATATTTGATTATTGGTTTTTATTTTAAATTTTTATTATAAATTTTAACTTCTTATAAATATAAGAAGTTACAGTAACTCTAATTAAATCATATTTATATAATATAATTAATATATTAATCATATTTAACTAACTCTAACTCAAATGCTTAACTCTAACTAATACTAACTAATACTAGCTTAACTCTAACTAACTCTGAATGATCTAGAAATATCTAAGGTTGTTTTAACATCATAGCATTTTCGTGACATTTTTATTTGAATTTAAGATCGTTATATTATTGTAATTGTTTTGCTAGAGAATACAGTTCAATTGCATTTATAAACAGCAAACCGATATTTTGACGGCATTTTAACAGAACATATAATTTTTCGTAATCATCTGATGTATTAAGTATAATGTGAGTAAAATTATAAAATTAATATTTAATAATTTTAATTTATTCATTATGATTTTTTGATTTTTAATAATAAAAATTGCTTTTAATTGTTGACAACATTTATTTATTTAGCAAGTCTAAAGAAGAGTTTATATATAAATTATATTTTGTTAAAAAATTATAACTACTTTTAAAAACTTTTGAAAAAACATCAGAATAACATTTAAACACCAAAATTAATATTTAATTATTTTACTTTATTCATTATTCATTATTTGCACCTATTATTTAGACCTAAATTATATTTTAGGCCTATATTAGACCTATTATTTAGACCTAAATAACACCTAAATTAAAGTGAAATTCTGCAATTTTCAAAACATCATCATGCTCCATAGTATAATGCTCCAGAGTTAGAAATAAAATTTCTTATCTTATCTACAGCGCAAACTAAAAAATTCAACTTTTCATTGTTTCAAATTTAAATGGTTTTTAATTTGTTTCAATTTTAAATTAGGCTTCAGCTTATCATATAGTCGAATCAGGTTAAATTTTATTTTAACTTAAAATTTGGTTTCATCCTTTAATTTTGTTTCAGCCTTTAATTTGGTTTCAGATTTTAATTTGGTTTCAGCTTTTAATTTTTTGTCTTTAATATAATTTGTTTTTCAATGTATTGTATTGAAGAATATAATATTATTTGTCTTAAATTTATTGTTATGATTTAAAAATAAAATGTGCATCAATATAAGAAATAGTTGTTCCAATAAAATTCAATAACATAAACAGTTATTCTTTATATTGTTTATTATTTATTTAATTATTAATATTTTATTATTATTTTATTAATTATAAATTTATAGATTATATGTTATGTATCTTATATTTATATCTCTCCATTTACGACGAATGTTTTTATACTCATAAATTTAATTCATGGAATGTTTTACAAATAAAATAGTAAATTATTTACATTTCAGATTAGGATGCAAAATATTACAATTGTGTATTTTGATACTTTGATGAGTTTAGTAGTCGAGAAATCGCGTGCTATTTAAATCGCGTGTTATGGATCACATAACACTAAACATTAAGAAATAGTTGATTGTTAATTGCATGTGAATAACGTATCAGATATCTGTACGAAAATTAAACTTTTATTAAAAAGCTTTTTTATCATTGAAATACTTTGAATTAGATTGTTTAATATTATTATATGCAAACTAATATAATATAAAATATATTTATCGAAATTAATATAACAGTTAATATATAGTCGAAACGCACACTAATCACTTCATCCGACTGAAAATGACTGTTGAGTGGTTAGGAACGTCTCGGAGTGATACATTAGACTGATGGAGCTGATGATCGAAGTCATCACCTTAGCTGATAAACTTTCCCGGGGCATAGCTGGAGCTACCAGACACGTCCTCTGGATTGCTGATAGAAGAATTTCCATAAGATATAAGCGGTATTACACCGACGAATAAGCAGTCTTGGAGAATCTGCGACGAGGCCATCGCGATGGCAGGGTGAAGAATGGCAACTTCGTCCCTATAAAAAGCTGTCTACTCCAAAAGAGTTTGACCTTGTGACATGACAAGTATGCACCGTCATTAAATAAGGGCTGCCAAATGGCTCGTCTTAGCCACAGGTATCCGCGGATATCATTATCCGTTTAGTTTGGCAAACTCTTGAGGTTTCCCGGCCTCAAACTAACATGAAGAAGAAACATACGAAAATCGACTGAAACTGGAAAGCCAGCTTAAAAATTATAAAACGTTAAAGTGAACAACTTCCAAGCAACAACAATAACCTTAACCAGTTCCCAATCACAACTAATCGACAATCTAAAAGAGTATAAATTGGTACGTTTAACGTTCGCTCGCTTCTTCTAACTGGTCAGCAAGAATTACTCGCACGCACATTAACAAATAGGTCAATAGACTGTGTTGCTTAACAAAATGTCGCTGGTCTGATGTGGGTTCATTAACTGTCGTGAATCCGCTCTCCTGTCAATCATTCCAGCTCCTACACTCAAGTCCACGGACGGATCCGGCCAAGGGTGCGTTGTTATTGTGATGAGGTTTGATCTATCAGTACACATCATTGACTGGAATCCCATTGACTCTCGTATTGCGCTCTTACGTCTAGCAGGCAAACCGTTTAATTAGTCGATTGTGAGCGCATATGCACAGAATGAATCACCCGAAACTATCGCAGATAAATTTTATCAAATACTTGACAGGGTACTATCTACGATCCCTTCAAATAATGTATTGGTGTTGGCAGGCGACTTCAATACTCAACTCGGATGTCCTCGAAATCACCTTATCTCTAGTGTCGGGCTTCACACTGTTGGTATATTATGTCCTAATGGCGAGCGGCTAATTTCACTTGCCGATAGACTTCATCTTATTATGGCAAACACATTTTTCCGCCATAAAAGACGACATCTCGAAACATGGGTCCATCCTAATGTAGGGTACGAAATCAGATTGACCACATCTTCTTCAGACAACGCTGGAGCTCCTCCTTATTGAATAGTCTCTCCTTTTGGGGTTGGAAATAATTACTTGATTATGCACTAGTGATAGTGTGTAGAGAAGTTACGATTTCCCGTGACAAGTAAGATACCAAAATACACGACTTACAATAGCCGACTCCTTAATATCTTGCCAATTCGAGAGAAATTCAGAGCAATAGTAGAGGAAAACGTACTAAATGCCGAATGTTATCTACAAACATCACCTGATGAAATATGGGGACATATTACCCACTCGGATCATTCAGCTGCAGATAGTCATCTTCTAAGTAGGAGACGGCATACACGTTCGTGGATATCTGCGAATATGCTAGCGCTCTCTGCGGAGCGAAAGCATGCGCTGGATTCTAATCACCGTTCGCAAGTTAGGCATTATAGTAAGTTACTAAAACAAAACCTAAGGATCGACCGTGACGCATATTGGAGCAGAATTGCTTCCCAAACTGAAGCTGTATCTGCATGTGCTGACAGCAGACGATTATTCCAATCCGTGAGAACTATCACGCGGACGCATACGTGCTCGCTTTCGGGATTACGCGATATTGCATATAACGCAGGAGTTATCGCATATAACATAGATGCAAAACTGAGGATTTGTGCTGAATATTACCCAGAGCTATATAATGGAAACAGACAGCCAGCAAACTGTGGAAGACATCGACGTTTAAACTCCAACAACAACCGAGATACAATATTGTATCAACCGCATGAAGGAAAGCAAGGCATATGGTCTGGATCGGATCACTTCTGAAATCTTGCAATCGTCTTGTATCACATTATGTCAGAAACTCGCAGTTTTTTTAATCCATATGGAACGGCACAAGAATTCCAGAAGAGCTTTCAACGGCGATCATTATGCCGATTTACAAAGAGGGTGATGCAAGGTCATCCGAGAATTATCGTTCAATCTCGTTACTTCCTGTCGTTTACAAGGTTCTCGAATTAATCATGCTGGAACGCATTCGGCCGGTGCGAGAACGGCAAGTACGTGAGAGTACTTGACGTAATTGTTAGTAATTGTAATTGTTAAAGTACTTGCCAGTACTTAAACAATTTGTAAAATAATGAATTCATTTCGGAATCCTGTAAAAAATACAATGCCATCCTAATAAACAGATACGCATTTGTGCCTTATATAAAGAATAACTAGAAGGTATGCACATGCAGCAAGTCAGTAAAAACGCTTTATGCACCTGAGTTTCGTCGAGCTTTGTGAGTAATTGCTGGTGTCTTTATAGTTATCACAAAAGCCTTCGAAACGCACACTAATCACTTCATCCGACTGAAAATGACTGTTGAGTGGTTAGGAACGTCTCGGAGTGATATATTATACTGATGGAGCTGAAGATCGAAATCCAGTTATTTAGCAGCAAATATAAATTAAAAATCAATCGTAGCCAACTCTGACTCCTGGACTGCAGATTTTGCGCCCTATATATGTATATGTATATATAAATATATAAATATGTATAGTTAGTATAAATATATAATATATAAATAAATATGTATAGTAGTCATTTAAGCTAGACGCGGAAGAACGACAAAAAGCACTGTCGGATGCCGTTTCGTCATCTCAATGACTCATCAGTGCCAGTTCCCTCACACTGCAGGATGCAGAGGAGGACTAGCAGAAGGCTCTATCAAAGAATCAAGTGAATGATGCATTAGAAAATCTCTAGTGACATCATCATTGAGTGCTAAACCAGCACTACCGCTTCACTAAATTGGATCATTAAATTTTGAATTTTTGGGAAAATTTCATACAAACTAGATTATTAATTCCAATTTTTTTTGGAAACCTTACTTTCCTGGATATGATGCCGAATTACAATATAGACGTATATATATTCATCTTTAAAGTTTTTCGGAGCAAACTATTTCCGAAAATCATTTCTCTATTTACATGGAGAAATTAAATGAAATTATTTATTGATTTATTTATTATATATTTAATTACTTTCCTGATTTTATTTTTGTATTTATTTTAAAAGAATATAGTTAAGAGTAGCTATGATTAAACATGGACGATCTGCCCCTTATTTACAGACATGCCTAATTACGTTATGCCTTATATACGAATGCACAGCATCTTGGTCTTCGAAATCAATTCATCTTCATCTAACTCAAGAATTCATTTTCTACAATCGCAATTATAATTTAATAACTGTAAGTAAATGATACGATTATTAATTATAATAGATTAATTAATTAATTGATAATAACTTAAGAGATTAAGTTATTATTTATTTAGAGATTAAGAGATAGCAGTTTTTTTCGTTATATAAATCGATCAAATTAGAATTATTTTAATTAATAATTTTTTTGATAAATTTATTTAGTAGAAAATTATACTAATAGAAAATTTAATATAAAATTAATTGCATGTATCAAATTATGATTTATTTGAAGTACTCACAATGTAAGTTCAAAATTTGTGTTATTATGTCGTGCAATATGCCGTGCCCAATTTTGCAAAAAGGGGATGCTTATCCGATTTATTCAAAAAACTATTAATGAATCTCGAAAGTTTTACTAATACAATAAAAATACAAAATTGAATTATTCAAAATTATCCTTTAAGTCAATTTTTTGAATTCATTTATAAGTTATTTGAACGGGTTATTTGAATTTTTGAGAAAATAGTTCCTTTTCAACTATAGAAACAAAGGGCTGAAGAATGTGCTCTATAATATAAATATATATAACATACTTATATAATATATAAGTATAAACAGTTGATATATATATGATACTAACAAATTTGATATGCGTGATTTTTGTATATATGCGCAGATGTGCTGAGTTAACAGCGGTCCAGGATTTCTTACGAAATTATGCATTAATAGAAAATTTTGTTGCTTGGCAGACAGGACTTTGATTCACGACTTTCAGTCACCATGTCACTTCTAGACGACCACTTTCGCATCGATATGATGGAGTACCCAGCAACAATCATCAGTAGAATGAAGTACCCATTGGTCGTTTTCGGTTGTCTGTGTGATATTGTGAATGAAGGCGTTTCCAACAATTTGCTTTATTTTCTGAGGATTACGCTCTTTGCCAGATCGAATTGCTGTGCGGACCATCCTTAAACACTAGGCAGAGGTTGTTGCTGAATTGCCGCTTCACTCGTTGGATCCTTAATGGATATTGCATGTATAATGGTGGTGCACGGATGTGCTGAGTAAACGACGGTCCAGGATTTACATGCAAATGTAAATTTTACATTTTTTGACTAACAGGATATAATGTACGATTTGATATTATACGATTTTATATTATACAATTTGATATTATACGATTCGATATTATACGATTTGATAGTATACGATTTGATAGTATATGATTTGACAACTTGAAAATAGCAGTAATTTTGTCTTAGTTTGCGACATAGGTGTTTAATTAATATGTAATTGACTGACAGGATATACTCAGTGATTCAACTTTATCAAATGTCGTCCTATATGCTGTTGTTCGTCCTTTCTGCATGTGTGAGTGCCAATAGTGATTGTATCATTGTCCTTTAATGTAAATTGTTTATTATAAATGATACTCATATAAGTTGCCTACTTATATTATAATATTTACAATACTTTTTCTTTTATTTTTAATAGTATTTTAATCTAACTTATAAAATTATAAAATAATAAAAAATATTATTTTTGATAAAATTATGCATTTATTTTGTTTCAATTATCAAATTTAGTTAAAAAGCACTGGAGAAATTACTTTTTCCAACACAAATTTCAATACACAAGATGATCGAAGCTCAGTAATTTTAGCTATTTGCAATCGGGAGTTTAAAGTAAGGTTATCGTATGGGTAAGAAATAGTCCGAGGCTAAATTAAATTAATTTTGATTATAAACTATTCAATTTAAAGTTTTGATAAATAGATAATTATTTAATATTAATGGTTTAGTGTATCTATAACTATTTTAATAAATAGTTATTAAAATAATTACTATTTATTAATAAACTATTTATTAATAAACTATTTATTAATAAACTATTTTAATAAATTTATTTGTTTATTCTTTATTCTTAATTTTTTTATTATAATATTTTATAGTTTGAAATAATAACACAGCGCCTTCATTGCGAGAGAAATTAAACAAACTTCATCATCTTGTTTTTTTAATTAGAAATCAATTAAACTTATTGATTTTACTAATTAGCAAACAATTAAACTTATTGGTTTTTATTGTTAACTAATCGGTTAATTTCGTCATTTTAATGATTTATGTAGCAGCTAGCCGTTAGATTTTAACAGTTGATTTTCTAATTTTCAACAGTTTTAATTATGGAATTCAAAAAAATCTTTATTTTATCAGACATTTAAGTATAAAATTAAGGTATGTTCGTATCTTTTGCAGACAACAATTCATTATCAATGCTTAGAGCAAATTAAACAAAAACACGTAAATTTAAAATTTCCAAAGGATAGATTGTCGAAATACAAATTAAACGCTGAATAACTTTAAAGTTATTTTGTTTATTTTTTATATATTTTTTCAGTAATTTTTACTTTATATTTTTTACTTTTTGATAACGAAAATTGGCTACATGTTAAGGATAACTTTTGATTTAATCAATTTAATAAGTACTTTATCAATTCAAAATAAACTGGAAAAACAAATTGATTATTCAGCATTTTTGCCAATGCGATGCGAATGTCTAGAAACATAAGATTATGTTGATTATTAGAATTATTTAGATTAATTTTAATTATGCTTTTCTAACTTTTTGTTTGTACCAGGAATTAAAGTAATTTAAACAAATACCATTACATCGCACAAAGTATAAAAGAAGCTTTTAAAGCTTTTGGTCTTTTTCTAGACCATCTTCAGAAAATACAATCTAAAAATAATACAAATGTGCAATAAATAAAATTAAATATATAAAATGTAAATTAACATTAAAACACCTTTCGAGTTCGAATGCGCCTTCATATTTTTTCGTTAAATTTAAGTACTCTGATTTTTATTTCCACATAAAAAATTCCCAAATGAAATTTAAATGGGCTTAATATTCGTAGAAAAAATATTATCAAAAATGTCATCAAGCTTTCTGGTATTGAAATTCCCGAAGATTTATCAGAGATATTTCATATTGGCTTAAATACCAATCTAAAACGTAATTTTTATCACTCAGAGAATAAAATGGAAATCGAAAATCTTTACAGTCAGGTAGTAGACTTCAAAAAAGAATGAAGTACAAATAAATAGCACCGATCTATTCAAATATGAGCTGAAATTATTTGGTATGAACATATCTAAGGACTATTACACAGATTTATTAACAAAAGATAAACATAAAAATACGTAAATTCTGCAAAGATGACCGAATTTCTATCCGCAAAGCAGATAAAAGCGCAAGGTGATGAATAAAAAAGATTATTTATAGAAACTTGAAAATATTGTATTTGGCACGACGAAATTTGACAAGATTAAGGGCAATACTAATATCGTTATCAAAAATACGATTAATAAAATTAATATCGGAAATAAGTTCAAACCGAGGCGATAACAGCACCTTTAAGAAAATGGAGGTCACTTTAGAGCAGGCAACTTTAGAGCAGAAACCCAAAAAATCCAAAAGGATAAATATAATCCGAATTGTGACCAATTATTTCAACAATAGCAACGCCAACGTATGAGATATCAAAAATTTTAAATGACATAATAACATCGTTTACTTAAAATGCAAATACATGCAACTAGAGTTTTGAATTATAATCATATGACTATAATTCGTCTCAACTAAATGATATCATGACTTCACTATACGTGATAAATCTATTTACAAACGTCCCAATTAAAAGAGCAATTGACATCATTATAATTAAATCAGCTAACTGAGTCTACGTATTTAATATAATTATAAAATAAACAACACATAATAATGCTAAATCAAAAAGTAATAATTAAATAATAAAATAAATAATTGTTTTAAGGTTTTTTATAATTTATATCAAGTTAAAATAAAAAATTGAAATTTAAAATAAAAGTCATTTCTATGAATTGACTAATAAATAACAGACGTTGTATCAGAATAAGAATTAGAGGTCATCAGGAGGAACTGCTATGCTATCAGGTTTCGAACCCTAACTCCTCTACCCAACATAGCAGCGCGGCCAAATACATGCTAATGATGTATTTCCTCTGAAATAACTATCTAGTATCTTATTCTAATACAAAGTATATTATTTATTATCCATCCATAAAAATTTGCCACTTAAGAGTTTAAATTTATTCTTTATATTATTGTGTTGATTTATATATTTTACTATTTTCTGCTTGATGTTATTTTTATAGTAACCTAGTTTAAAATATGTATCTATTAAATTATTTAAATGATTTTGAAGAAAGCCAATATCATTACATATTGTTGCAATTCTTAAAATTTCATTATTTAATGTATTATATTTTATATTATATGCTATGCATGAATGCTCATGCAAAAATATGTTTCTTGTAAATTTAAATATGTCATCTTTACGATATAAATTGATAGTAGTTTTAGTTAATGTTAATTTAATGTTCATATCTAGATATACACCTTTGTTATCGTCAATATTGGTTTTGTAAAGAATGAGGCTACCTGGATAAATTTGTTCACTAATTGAATAAAAATTATTAGAATTAAATACACATATATCATCAATGTATCGAAACATATATTTCATATATTTATATTGTTTAGATTTAGTTTTTACACAATTATGAACAAATTCATATTCTATAAAGCTTAAAAACAAGTAATAAAGATTTTATTAAAAACACAAACGTATGTGAAAAAGTTTGTCAAAAATTAGAATATATAATCAAGAAATCGAAGGATTACAGTACCACATAAGGAGAAGATTCTAGAAGACGAAGGCCAGCGGTCTTATCGCATGATCTCCATATCTCCATTCTGTTCGAAACACACACCCTCCTTCAAAGCTTTGTTCTTACAGACTGAAGGAACCTTCCACTGCCCGTGTTCTTAAAGGATTTACGCTTCCGAACTCCACTCCGCAGCCAAGGTCATCGCATGTGAGACATCATAGGAACTTAGCAGAGAAGTTTAGTAGTACTGATTTTGCTTTGTAGTATGGATTATTTCCTTTTAAATTTCATATCGTAATGGCCTCATGTTCAGCTGGATCTGAGCCCTGCAGCCAACCCAACACGCCGCTCTCCGACTAAACTGCCTGGGATCATACGACCTTCGAAGAGCCCTATCTAGACTGACTATGCTCGGTAATCGCGAGATGTGGAATTTGAGAAACCTAAGTCTTTGCTCTGGAGGACGTCCTATCGAAAAGAAGACTAATCCCGAGATAGCCCAAGTACCCTAGAGGCGCACTTGGATTTTTCCATTTAACGACATATGTTGAGCCCATTTCATGGCCCAACTAGCTTTCTTCAGGGTATGTTTAAGTATATCCAGGTTGGCTTTCGCTGACCAGTTCACCTTAACAGTGGACTCCAGGTATTTTACTCGACTTGTGAAGGTAGGTATAGGTTGATTAATCAATATGGAAGAAAGAGCTGAGAGTGCTAGTCTCTTTAATTTTTTCTGTCGCAGGAGCGCTATGAAAGATAACCATCTGCGATTTGGGCGAGTTGAGTATTGGAAGCTGATCTTTTAATCTTAAAAAGAAACGGCGATGTCTGAGACTTGTCACCTGCGTCCAGAGAACAAGGCTGTTGTATTACTAGCGTATACCACTAGATGTTGATCATGTTTAAATATCTTATATAGTTCGATGGAGGCAGCAAGATATAAGATAGGAGAAAGTGGGAAGCCTTGAGGCACACACTTAATAGGGTAGAACTGATGCGCATCAGGATCGTCTTCATAGCAGAATCGCTTGGTGTACAGCAATATCTACATCCTGTTAACATTTCTCGAAGGGAACCCGATGGACCTGAGAGAGGAGATAACGAAGAAAATAGAGATGCGGTCATATGCAGCAGAAAAGTCAAGGAAAACAGCCACAGCGAGTTGATGATTGTTATTCTTACAAAACTTATTCACTTCATCTATTGCTAAATGGACCGAACGCGCTTTGACAAACCCATGAAAACTCGGTGGGATCAAGTTACGCCTACTTAAATAATCGCAGATTCTTCGCGCAAGCACTTTTTCGTAGATGGAGATGAGGGAATTTTAAATCGAAATGGGCCGCTGGTCTTTAGTATATGATACCGGATTACGTTTGGGTAAAAACATTCTACGACCAATTTTAATGCCGGCTACATCGGGTGGAGAGGCTAAACGCACTGTGACGGCCACTTCTCTTCTTTAATCGGCTGTCAGAAGCTGACAGACCCGAGAAGTAAGTATAGCGACGTATTTGAAGGCGCCCGTAAGTGGACTTCATAAGTTAAGGATATATATAACAGATAAGTCCATGCTCCTAAAGTCACCCCAAGACGGGATTGGTTGGGGAGATTAAGTTGCTCCATAGTTGTGTAGGGATAGTGACTCTTCCAAAACTCTGTCGAGGCAAATACCTTCATTCCAACCCACAACCCTGTCCCTCCAGCAGACAAGCTTCTCTTTCTTGAGTATCTTCCAAGAGGAATACTCAGCAGGATTATGGTGAGCAAGGTTCCCCTATCCCTGCTCAGCTGGAACCTATATCTAGAGCTCCAGTATTCATTCGAGAGGGCATGTCTGGCGGAAACAGAGAAATTGGGAAAGTGAAGCATTTTAACCAAGACATTGAGTTTTGTTGGAGTGGGATTGTAAATACGACCTTCATAGGTAGTCAAAAGCAATGCCTTAGCTTGCGATGAAAGGTAGGAATTAAATTCGGTCAAACTCTTATTTCCAATTCTAGGAATGAGTTGAATAGCCGCCATGAAAGAAAGCTACTCTGATGGGATCAAAGTGAAACCTTCTTCTAAGCAACGTATCTTACTCTATCCGCCAACGAATTAGGTCATGAGAGGTGATCTGTTGCTGGCGCTACTGCTCAGTACAGATAGGTTTCAACAACCACATCTTATGTAGCAGTAATATGTCTAGGAGAGAATTAGTTGTGGAGCAATGAAAGGTGGGGGAAGGTGGTTTGTCAATAAGATAGTTATATAGTTATAACTATATATGACATGACTAAGGCAAGGTCGATTCCAGTTGTAGTAACTGGGTAACCGATAATTCAGTAATATGCTAATGAAAAATAGAATTTATGATATTATCCCCCCAATAAGATAAATTGTTGATCATTGTTCATCTCTTGATACCTAAAAAGGACTCACACAGACTGATATATGACGAGAGAATATAAAGTGGATGCAACACTTCAGACTTCTATTTTCCTTCCACATATCAAGTTCTGAACGAAGAACATCTATTGTGTAAAGGGTGGCACGTAAAAATTGACTTCAAGTCAATGTTTTATGCCCGTCCGATAGGATAAAAACCGATTTAATGCTATTTACTATCATTATGAGGTAGTTCCTTTCAATATACTTCGGAGCCACTATAGTTATAGTTATCACGGTATATGATTACGTATACCGTGATCCATTACATTGAACATTAGATATCAGTGAAGTTACGAAAATTACTTGTAATATCTTTAATGGACTCTATCTTTATATTTCACGAGAAAACTCAACTTATCGACAGATTAATGGCGTTTCCATGGGCTGTGTTTTAGGTTCAACAGTGACAAATTTCTATATGTGCTATATTGATAGGATCACATTCGAAGCAAAATATATACACTCGCTATATCGACAACACATTGTGTTGCGTGCAAAGCAAAGATTAAGCATTAAAATTAAAAAATATATTTGAAGATCATTCACAGAAATACATTTTTAAAATAAAATGAAATAAAATAAAATTTATAATTCACATAGTATTTTAAAATCAAATTAAAATTACATTTCTTTATGTGCAAGTGTAAAGAAACGAAACACATTTTGTCATGAAGTATTCAGAAAGGAAACAATGAGGCACATATTTGAACTATAAAAGCATCTGCCCATTACAAAATAAAAAGGTAGGCACAAATCAATTTTATATCCAACATTTAAGTCAAGTTCAAGCTGGAATAAATAAATCATTCGCATTAGACAATTGTTCGCCAAGAATAATTACCAAACGTGCTTCATGATCGATCATCACAACATTAATCAACAACGGAAAAAATACATTTGTATTTCCAAAATACAAATTATTAATAAATTTCAAAAACAAATTATTCATAAATTATTCATAATTATTTATCAATAATGGATCAACTATTTGAAACTAATTATTCATTGCATAATAATAAATTGCATTTTAGTTATTAAAAAATGTCTTATAATAAAATAATAATTACTAAAAAATCCACTGTCTAACGTAATTTTATTTATATTAAATATTAATTAAATATTTAATTATTATATAACAAAAATTTAAAACTAATTATTCTTTACACGTCCATACAGTTTATTTTATTTCTAATTTTATTAATTTTATACTAATTTTATACTAATTTGTTTCGTTTATTTCTTTAGTAACAAATAAATGTTACTTTATTAATTGTTGCTTATTTATTACTTAATAAATAAATGTTAAATATTTATATACAATATTTTTATACAAAAAATTATAAATTCTTAGTAATTACATTTATTTTATAATTAATTTATTCATAATAAATCTATAAAAAAATCCTTTATATTATAATAATACTATAATATAAGTTAATAAATATTAATCAATATATTAATAAATTATTTATAATTTTTTATTTATTAATAATCTGAAATGATATATTAGCCCACCTCGGCCTTTCGGCAATAGCGGAAATAAAAAATAAATACAATCATGACATTAATATAAGAACTTACATTTATCATTTGTTTACATCAATTATATGAATTGACAATTAATATAATTGATATCAATATTATAATATATTAATTATAATTATTAATATAATTATTAGTAATAATTATTTATATATTAATTGATAATTAATATTATTAAAATTAATTATATATTATATATATTGATATTATATATAATATTATTAATATTATTGATATTAATATATTAATTATAATAATTATTATAAACCACTAACATCATCATGCACCGGCGTTAGTACTCATCAGGTTGCAGGCACTGATCACTAACGTTTCAACATGCTGTAATACTTTAATGGTCAATATGGAATTACTGAGCAGTTCATATTTATATACATATAAATATGTATATTATATATACATATTTATATTATATATATGTTGAAAGTATCAATAGGGTTATTTGAACCACAGCTTGGGATTCTTGTTTCTGTCGGATTCATAAATATATCAAAATAGGTAAGTATACAAAATTAATACATATTAATTAATAATTAATATTGATTTATATTAATATTACTGTGAAATGTAAGGATGTTATACTACTATCTTCTTTAGTCCTAAACTAGTGTACAAATATCGTCACGAAACCGTTGCAACACGACCTTACACTAGCATCATCCTGCGCCGACGCTAGTACTCAATGGATCATCAGGTTGCAGGCACTGAGCACTGTTTCAACATGATGTAATACTTTAATGGTCATTGTGGAATTTGAAGTGGTTAAACAATTGCACGAAACTGTCCTGCGAATCTGTAGACTCTTTACCAGTTTATTACTTTTTGAAATAGATTTCCTAAGCAGTTAATAGCTTTACTGAGCAGTTCAATAGATTTCATGAGCAGTTCCAGAAATCTATTTCGAAAAGTATAAGCCCGGTAAGGAATCTATAAATTTGAGGAAAAGTGTCGTGACATTTTTCAATAACTAGCCCAGCTAGTTATTCGTTTTGACCATCAAAGTATTCCGACATGCTGAAACGCTAGTGCTCAGAGCCTGCGCCCTGTTGATCCACTGAGTACTAACGTCGAGACAGGATGATGTTGTTGGTTAGATCGTATGGCAACTGGTTCGTGGCGATGAACCCACACTAGTTTGCATACACATATTTAGGATTAAAGCATAAAGCAGTATAACATCCTTACATTTCACTGATTTTAAAACCCTAAACACTAACGATTACATTCAGCGAGAATCAACAATACTAAACGGTATGAAAAAATGTGTCACGTCTCATAATATGGTGCATATGCGTATTTGCAAGCCTAAATTTTAAAAATATTATAATACTCAACCATTTGGTCCAGAGATAAACGTCAAATGTGGTATGTCAATTCACATGCACTGAATCCGAATGTAAAATTCGGAATTGCACCTACATTGGATACATCACATAAGCGCTCCATAACCGTGAGCGACAGCAGACCTATAATGTCTAATAAAAAAGCACTTTGAAGAAAGGGAACAAGAAGCAGGTAACATTGAAAGAAATCAACTAACACACAGTCGCATCATAAATTGAGAAAATACGAACTTTAATTACTTTAATTTTGACAATAAAAACCAGACTACCGAAAATCAACGAAAAATATGAAGGGTTCATTCGAACTCTAAAGGTGTATTAATGTTAATTTACATTTATTTATATAATTTTATTTATTGCACATTTGCATTATTTTTAGATTGTATTTTCTAAAGATGGTCTAGAAAGGACCGAAAGCTTTTTTATACTGTGGGACAAATTGTATTCATTTAAATTTCTTAAATTATGTATATATTATACAGTAAAAGTAGTATGTTAAATTTGTGAATAATTTTACATTTTATCTTTCGAAAAATTGCAACTCCAATTAAATTCAAATTTTTTATTTTCAAATGAATCTGCATTTATCATAAAAATACGTTTTATATTTACGATTATAGCAAAATCATTTTTTTCGTTAATGAATGAATATGCATTTGAAATTTAAATAATAAATCATAATTTGTTTTATATTAAATCGAAAAGCCTTTCCCAGCAAAAAATTAAACATTTCTTCAATATTTTGATCTCTAGCTTTTCAAGAAAAGTTATAAGTGTTCAAGTTAATTACAAAGCACTTATTACTTAAACAGTTACAGTTATAACTGTCTAATTTAAACAGTTATAATTGTCTAAGTTAGACATTGACCTCATCAGTAGGCTCACTGCTGATGAGGTCCACCTACGCTGATTGTAGTGTACAGTGCTGCATCTAGGATTAAAGTATTCACACGAGGATAATTTATGAAGCCGACCAAATGAAGATACTCGCTCGTGTATGCAATTATTCATTCTATTAACCTGGCAGATTCCGGTTTCCTGTCAAGAAGATTCAAAAGACAGATTGTCGGTTGTTTCCGGCAACTGTAGTGCTATCTCCGTCATTTTGTTACAAAAGACGGAAACAACGTACAGTTTGCACAAGTGGAAATGTTTTCCTTACAAACTGTATCGTTTGTTTTTACAGAAAGGCAGCAGAGGAAAATTTCAGCAGATCATTAAAGGACCGAAACACGAAATGTAGGCGTAGGCTCACTGCTGATGAGGTCTACCTACGCTGATTGTAGTGTACAGTGCTGCATCTAGGATTAAAGAATTCACACGAGGATAATTGATGAAGCCGACCAAATGATTTCTTCAATATTTTGATCTCTAGCTTTTCAAGAAAAGTTATAAGTGTTCAAGTTAATTACAAAACACTTATTACTTAAACAGTTACAGTTATAACTGTCTAACTTAAACAGTTATAATTGTTTAAGTTTGAAGTTATAAAAATTAAAAGTTTTAAGTTTAACAGTTATTAGTGCTCAAGTTAATTACAATTATTCTTCTTGAAAATGTTTTCGGCTAGGGATCGAAATATTGAAGAAATGTTTAATTTCTTTTTGCCGGGAAAGGCTTTTCGATTTAATATGGAATATGTACCGCAGCGTGTCTCGTTCAGATTTAACATAATTTGTTTATTCTTAATTTTATATTTGTTTATTCTTTATTCTTATTTTTTTGTAATGTGTTTATTTAAAAACTATTACAAAAATTTCAAAAATTACCTGATTTTAATAGAAGTATTATGCATGCATTAAAAATAATTTTAGGAATTTGAAGTTTTCGTTTGGTTTACAAAAGCATATCAAAAAATCGTCAAATGATTTTTCTCTCATTTTTCAGTTACCGACATGTATATGAAAATGTGCTATTCTTTTTAATAATATCACTGTTAATGTATATAAGTGATTATGTTAGTAATTCAAAACTTAAATACCAATATTGTATTTTTAGACAAGGTATATACAGTCTCCGGAATGTACACCTAAATTTGAACTATTTGTCAAACGTGTATCAGAATTTAAGTAATATGAACTTTACCTCGTTAATAAAAGCGTCAATATTAGCAGAGGTTTGTAATGACTTATTATTGAATATTTTGCCAAATCACTTATATGCTTTTGACATGGACTAATGCTAAAATTGTTAAATGTAAATTTAGCAATTATATTTTAAATTTTTATATTCTTTAAAATATGCATTTATACAATGAATATGTTTAACAAAATATAATATAAATTAGACTTATTTCGAATGTATTTTTTATAAAAATGTATGTATATACTACGGAAAAACTTGTATACAACAAAATTTATTTATATACTACATTACGTATTTATATACTACATAATGTATTTAGGAATAACATAATGTATTTAAATTCTACAGAATATGTATATACAAAACATAATTAAAACTACTTTGTAATTGTATACGCTTCATCAAGCATTTTGCAGCTTGAATCTTTGGACAAGAATGTAACATTTTAATATTATATATTGAATAATATTTATTATTCAATTAATATTTATAAATAAATAATATTAAATAATTGATTTAATAATTCATTAAACAATAAATAATTGGTTGATATTAAATCAACACATTAATTTTAGTTTATTATTTTATATAATAAGATAATAAATTATTATTTTATTATTATAATTATAATTATTCTATTTTAATTATTTTATTATAATTATAATTATTTTATTATTTATTATTTATTTTTAATTTATTTTCCCACATTATAAAAGTTGTTTAAAAAGTAGTAAAAAATCAAAATTAAAATTTTGTATGATATAATATATCATAATATGAATTATTACATATTTATAAATTTTAACATAATTTAAAACAATGTGTAAATAAATATTATTGAATATAAATTATTTAAATTAATAATAACTATTAATTTAATGATAATTATTATCTCAACTTCTCCTGGTGCTTCTGCTTAGCTCAATGCTTTTTAAATTATTCGTGAAACCGGCTAACGCCAAACGAATTTCGTGACAGTATATCGACAATATATGGTTGGGATCCATAAGGCTTGTAATCGAATTGTGTGTGCAACGCTAGTCCTTTTTTATCACATTTATTGTCGTGTAAGCGTGGAGGACTGCAAATTGTCCGCCATAACGCAATGAGGGACTTTGTAGCTGGCGAACTGAATAAATGTGGCCAATCGCGTAGAAATAGAACCGCATTTGCAGAATATTAGCGAGACTTTGATGTTCGAAAATTCATTAACCACTCGTGAAAGGGAAGCGATGCAATGGATCATATTGTGTGATATGGATTATATGGGTATCTATTCGTGCGGACTTTTTCGACGTCCATAGCTTTGTCGAATCGTAATCTACATCTGTAGCGTCAGCATTTAATTATAATGAAAATCGCGAAATCTCAAAATATGAAGAAAGAATAGTCGACGAAAGAGGTTTCTTCGTTCCCTTCATTTTATCAGTTTCGGGTGGTCTTGGTCCATGCACGATACCTGTATTGAAACAGATAGCATGATTGAAATCAGTTAAACAGCAGAATCGATCCTATGCCGAGTGTCTATGCAGTTGAAGAGGGTTATTGCCTTTACACTTGGCCATGCTACTTCCCCTTGCATACGAGGATTTCGCTCCGGTTCAGAAAATCTCAGATTCTCCTCACTGTCCAATTGCCGGTAAATAATTGCAGAATACAAGCTGTTCCTTAAATGGTGGATGGAAACTTCAACTAATTATTTTATAATTTTGCCTGATATTAGACTTGCGTTTTGAGCTTTTGTAATTTATAAATCGAATTTTCAGTAGACCACTGTTCTATTATTTAAATTATTCAATTATTTGTTATATTATTTTTTATGATATGATATTTTGTAAGATATTTTTTATGATATGATATTTTGTAAGATATTTTTTATGATATGATATTTTTAAGATATTTTTTATGATATGATATTTTTAAGATATTTTTTATGATATGATATTTTGTAAAATATTTTTTATGATATGATATTTTTAAGATATTTTTTATGATATGATATTTTGTAAGATATTTTTTATGATATGATATTTTGTAAGATATTTTTTATGATATGATATTTTGTAAGATATTTTTTATGATATGATATTTTGTAAAATATTTTTTATGATATGATATTTTTAAGATATTTTTTATGATATGATATTTTGTAAGATATTTTTTATGATATGATATTTTTAAGATATTTTTTATGATATGATATTTTGTAAGATATTTTTTATGATATGATATTTTTAAGATATTTTTTATGATATGATATTTTGTAAGATATTTTTTATGATATGATATTTTGTAAGATATTTTTTATGATATGATATTTTGTAAGATATTTTTTATGATATGATATTTTGTAAGATATTTTTTATGATATGATATTTTGTAAGATATTTTTTATGATATGATATTTTGTAAAATATTTTTTATGATATGATATTTTTAAGATATTTTTTATGATATGATATTTTGTAAAATATTTTTTATGATATGATATTTTTAAGATATTTTTTATGATATGATATTTTGTAAGATATTTTTTATGATATGATATTTTTAAGATATTTTTTATGATATGATATTTTGTAAGATATTTTTTATGATATGATATTTTGTAATATGATATCATATTATGATATGACATGTAATATGATATATTATGATATGACTAATATGATATTTCTACTGGCATGTTATTATTGATCTGTGGACTTTGTTTCCCGGTAATATAACATATGTTTAAAATACTAAAAATATGCATTATTGATACGACATTATTATTTTTCTGTTATTTTCAAACAAACACAATAATATTAAATATAATATGATACTAAGAAATAAGGTATCTTAATATAATCTTTAATAATACTATAATAATATAATATTTAATAATATTATAATAATATTAAAATAATATTTACTTAATTTATTTAAAATATTAATTATTTAAATTAATTTAAATTATGTATTTAAATAGTTTAACATGAATTATTGCATCATAATTTTTATTATAAATTGTAGCAATATTAATAGTAAATCAGCAAATTACCTTTTTGAACTTTAAAGACGAAATTGTTTATTAGAAATGTATTTAATCGATTAAATTACAACTGTATTTAACCAAAACAAATTTGTTTAAATGAAAAACATAATAAAAATACTAAAGATTCACTAAAAGATAAAATTTGTAAATAATCGATAGCGAAATTGCGATTAAGCTACATGAAAATATATTCTTAATTATTTTTTATATTCAAGAATTATCAAGTTTCAAATATTAATTTGACATTATATTAATTTATACAAGCGTTAACATAGCTTAAATTATTAACTTTTTATATTTTTCTTAGGACATCCAAGCTATATGTACTATATGGTATAATTATCAGATCACGGTATTACGTATCAACTACATCTTCACAAATCAAACATGTAATCCTGAAAACCAATCGTTTCGAAGTGGCTGTTGTCACAGCGGTCACTTAATGCTGCCGGATGGAAAGCTAAAACCCATAGATATCTACAAGTCAAATCACATGTTCAGGTATAATATAAATCCTTGCATGTTCTTATAAAAGTTTAATTAGACATCATCAACCAAAAGACATTTGGACTTTTACAGACATTTTAAATTATGATCAGACTCAGCATGAAGAGTATCATAGAATCGGTAAGGGCTTTGTGACAGTAAAAATTAAATTTTATTCTTGGCATTAATGCAAAAAACTTTTCTATTTCGAATTTTGATACACAATTTGTATCTTCTTCAGGTATGGCCATATTAAATAAGATGAAGATGTATATGGAATTTAATGAATGCAGTTTTTTTTGATGATTTATGTTAGCAAGAGAATTATGAGCTCTACAACAAATTATACTTTCGATTACATGGCTAAATAGAATATCATTCTTTTAAATACTTTATTAAATAGTAAAATGAATATTATTGAAAAACAGCTTTACAATCAAAATTTTATTTTCTGCAAAATAAAAAAGGTTTATTCAAATTTTCGAACACAACTAAGTTCATCATCCGAAATTGCATAAGAATTATATTAAATGATATTTTATACCATTTCAGGAAATAACAGTTACACATTGGTTAGTTCATAGAACAAAATGACAATAAAATATTTTGATTTTGCTGAAAATAAAATTTTGATTGCCCAGCTGTTTTCATCAAGTTTGTGGACAAAGAGCATTTTATGAATTGAAAGAACATATTTAAAGTTTACGTTCAATTAATTTATTTTTATTGGTAAGAATTCATTAAAGTATTTAACATTAAAAAATGAATGTGCATTGCAGGGAAATTAAAATACTAAGCACACAAGTGTCCCAAAACTTGTCACAAAAATTGAATGAAAAACATCTGGACAAACAAAATTTTAATTGTAGCAAAATCAAACATATGTATTCAAATTTTCAAACACAAATGTGTTTATCATAAGGAATTGTATCAGTAGCTGTTAAACTTTGTGCATTTTTATATCATTTCAGGAAAACAGCTACACATCGGTAGCTGTTTACAAAGTTTAACATATCCACATCTGCTAGATTTTTTCGTGTTTTTGAAAATTTGAATAACGGCATAAAAATAACACCGTTAAACAGCTACTGATACAATTCCCGATGATAAACACAGTTGTGTTTCAAAATTTGAATAAACCTTTTTCGATTTTGCTACAATTAAAATTTTGATTGTCCAGCTAAATTTCGTTCAATTTTGATAAGGAAATATGAGGAAATGTGATTGATAATATAATCTATTATCGATAAGATATGATTTGTGCTTTTGTAATAATTATTTTATTTTTTCTTTTCCTTTTTGTCCTATATGACGAAACGTCGTGTAACATTAAATATTCAAAAATCATCTTTGAATATTGAATATTAAAACATATTTGAACATTGAATTGACTCAAAATTCAAAATATAATGTTGCATACTCATGAAACTTATATTCATTTTATAAATTATAGAATCTGACAACCGATTTTAAACAGATTTGTGTCTTTAAATACCACTTAGTTTTTATTTTTATTTTGTTCATAAAAACTGGAATATCAAAATTTGAAAAATAATGTTAAAATATTTAAATAATATTTAAGGAAATGAGATATAACTTGCCATCTCGAATTGAAAAAATGATTTTTATTTCATAAAAATTGATTTTTATTTTTAATTTCACTTTATAATTCATCTTGATATAAATTGTATAAAATCTTATAACAATTATTTATTATTAATTAATTTTTTATTATTTAACTATTTAACTTTTATTTTGCATTATTTTTAATTTGCAATATAAAATATGTAAACTCAGTTAGCTTATTTAAATTGTCAAATATTAATTTGACATTAGATTGATTAGATTGATTCCAGTTTTTATTTCTGTCACAACAACTGGAATATCGGAAATATTTAAATAATATTTAGGAAAATGATATATTAATGCAAATAATTCTATTTATATTCAAATATTATTGTATTTACTTTATTAACGTTTATATTAAAATATTAATTGATCTTTTAAGTATTAACTTGTAAAATGTTAAATTATAAATATATTTAAATGAGTAGAAAATAATAAAGTAATATTTTTAATAATATTAAATAATCTAGTAATATTAAATAATATTTAGCTAGTTAGCGAAATATCAAATAAAATGTTTCCATTTTTTAATCCAGTTTCAATAATTAAAGAGTTGATTTTATAAATGTCTAATTTCCGATCCATTAAGGTTGCAATTTATGAAATTGCAACTTTATTTCTAAAACTAGAAATGTATTTGAAATCTATTTACAATTCATTTTATTTTAGACAGATCAAATCCACAATGTATAAACAACAATAATTATGACTCTAGCAATTCAAACATCATTGTCCGGCTTTTTGACAAGTTGTTACAAAGATGTGAGTGCATTGCAATAAAAATCATCTTTCATTTTCCGTATTTTTTTTATTTAGATAGAGAAATAGCAACAGAAAACATATGCTGTCAGCTTATGTACAAGGATATTCACCCTAATCTTTATGCCGTTGAATCAGGAGAAACTGTACAACCAAGAATGCTTAATAGTTGCAGTTGTGAGTCAATCAACGATATGACGAAAGTAAATCATAACAGATTCGGTATGCATTTCGATTTTATCGTTTTATTAAGTACTTGACGATTTCAACGACTAAACATATTTATATCAACATTTTATAAACTATGGATTATGTCATTATCCATATGGATTATGTCATAACGCACCAACCGTGCATTATGAACTGCACGGCTAGGACATTGTATACAACAACAATTTCTTGATAAGATAAAAATAAAAGTATCACAAGATTTTTCCTATCAATCACTGGTTCGGTTGTCGGCTCGCAAAGGCTATGCACGAACCAAATTACTCCAGGCATCGCGATTCAGGGCGACAGAATAGAGTTCTCTTTCAGATTGTCCAAGGAGTTCTTCGGCCAGTTTCAAGATTTTTCTCTCTACCGGTACCGAGATATACCTCAGGTCTATTTTCAAAGAGTCCGGCCTATAAAATCCTCCGAGGAAGACGACCCTAGACATCTTCAAACCGTGCCCTACCAACCTTAACTGACTTCGACGAGAACAATAGTGCAATAATTCAGCACCATTCGCATTCAGATCGGAAAGTCCGTTCCTCCCCAATACTCTCTTATATACATAGTCTAGATTTATTAAAATATTTAATGCTAATTATTTATTGTCTATAGGGTAAATAAGAATACTATTTTCAATTATAAATTAAATTATAACTATAATTAAATTATATATTCTAAAATAATCAAATAATAGTAAACTTTGAGGTAGTATTATTTAAAATGACGCTTATGTTTTATTGATGGGAAGTAATTAATTTTTTAATTTAAATAAAACTTATATCCTAATGACTATTAGATTTTAATTGAACGAATTATAAGTTTAAAGTACGAACATTTAATTAAAATTAATTTTTAATTTAAATTAAATTTTATTATTTTAAAACTAAAATCTACCAGAAAAATGATAAACTAGCAACAAGAATACATTTTAAAGTCATCAATTTTTGATAAATTTAGCAGTCATTTATTATATGTAATTTGCCATATAATTTAATATATGTTTTAATATATATTATATATCTAATTTTTTATGTTATAAATTTTATTATATATTTGATAATGTATCTTTGTTATGTATCTTTGGTTAATATCTTTAGTTTCTTTGGTTAATCATTGTAAGATGCTTAATTGGATTTCTTAATTTCTTACACTGCAGACAGTGTAAGAAATCGCTATAGCACACAAGTGCATTTTGTTACAGTTCAATTTTTAACAATTCTAAGTTCATTTTATTGTTCATTTTATGAAAACAATTATGTAATTTAATTTGCGATAATAAAATATTATAATTTGAGATATTATAGATAATAATTCAAATTTTACGGATTTAAATTTTTATATTCAATTGATATTGAATAATAATTGAATATTAATTCAAATATTAATTAATAAATATTTCAATTATTATATTTATTCAATTAATAATAATGTAAATTATTTAGTAAATATTAAGTTTATTACTGGTTTGTCAATCATGAAAATGGCAATGTGCTCCCGTCATTCGTCATCGCACTTCTTTCAAGTAGAACTGATTTATAATATCGTCAAAACACTAATCAGCGTTTGACATTTGTCACGTCAGATCATTGTTAATTTCGGGTTTTGCAGCCTTTGCTTGATAAAAATGGAAATTCGGAGGCAGCTTTTAGCGATTGTATCTAAACAATATATAGTTAGTCATTAAATATGTCATGCCCGTGTTATTTCCCATAAAGAAGCATTTTCTATTAAAAATGTAAAATAAACCTTTTTTATGTAAAGACCTTAACTGAATTTACTGCTAGTGTCTAGGAAACTGCGTTGTAATTATACCAGATATGAAAACAATTTCAGCTATGCCGATCCAGCTCTTCTGCCCTTTATGAAAGGAGCATTTATCTTCATGCTTTATTCTTACCAAGTAACAACATCACACTCGATGATTAAAGTAGATTGCCCGGCTGCGATTCAAATTGCCAATCAAAAAATTATCCACGAAGTATTTGTTGACAGACGCTTGACGACCTATGTGCTACACATTCCTGTTTCTTAACCTGCACTTATTTAATGATACCTCATATTAATTATACCGACTAACCTGAATGATCCTATCCACAGTAAAATAAAGAACTTTTGTTTTTTGTTATTTTCGTATTCGTTTTTGATGTGTAAAAATAGGAGTGTGTAGAGAGAAGTAGAAAAGAAAAGAAATACTGCCATGTAATGAACAGGAATGCTTGACACACAAAATGCTATGTAAAAGCAAAATATAACTTTCAATGTTAACGACTTTTCCTTTAGGGACTGTAATTTATTAAAAACCATCAAATGTTTAGTTTATTACTAAGCCTTTTGCTACGTTATTGTATTATTGTATTAGGTTGTGAAAATGGCGAACCTTGTCCTAAGTTCTCAGTTTGTAAATTGCAATCAAATAATTTACCGTCATGCCAATGTCCTGATGGATTCTTTAATCAAGATGAAAGGTATGGCTTAATCAATAATACAATATAAATGCCAAAATTTATTTCAAATCAGTAACGATAATACTCGTACTTTATTTCGAAAGTAGAGTGTAAAGAATTTTTCTTTTTATATCGAACTTTTTTGATTTACGTAATCAAAACACGATATCCATTTGATTATTGCTACTAGAAACGACAATCTACAAATGAAATCAACTTAGGGAGATTTACATTGCCAAATCCATTTACAAATTAAATCCACTTTTACAAATGAAATCCACTTTTACAAATGAAATCCACTTTTACGAATGAAATCCACTTTAATAGCGAAAACGTTTAAATTAAATCATCCTGAACTCAATAGGTCCAATAGGTAGAATCGTAAAATCTACAGGTGTAAGCGGGAGTCTATGAATGATTATTCCAAGCGAAAATCGCTTTGGAACCACAAACACGGCATTATTAATATAATGCCGTGTTTATACAATTGCAAATTAAGCATAAATTAAAATTTCGAATTTATAATTTTGAATTTAAAATCAATTTTATCAAAAATTACATTTGATAAAAGCTGATTTCAGTATAGAATACGGTTTTTCATGATACGACTAAACGGAAATATTATGTGCTTTAATTACTGTAAACAAAGTTTCAAAGAAATAAAAATGACATTTGTATTTTTAGCAATCATATCCCAAATATGAGGTTAACCTCATATTTGAAACAACAAATGAATGAATCTTATCACATAGATAAGATTATATATTATATAATCTAATATATAATAATTTAATAATCTAATATAATTATATAATCTAATAATATAATATAATAATTTAATATATTATCTAATCTAATATAATAATGTAATCTAATAATATATTATATTATAATATGTTATTAATTATTAATTATTAAATCAATAATCTGACCTAAATTTATAGACAATATGTTGCCCAACTTAGTCAGTTAAGTTTGACATTTTATATAATGAAACCTATCTAAATTTAGTCTATTTAGATAAAAAGTGATTGCTCTTTTTCAATGCATTCAATTAATTGACAATGTCAAAAAATTATACTAAATTTTACACAATTTCGTTTCTGAAATCAAATATTTAATTGCCTTAAAAATTTACAGGTTCTGGATAAGGAGCTGTCGAATTTACTGCTATGTTGCGATATGAATATGTAATGTTTAAACTTATAACATTAGAATGAATTCCATTAAAATTACATTAGTGTGCCATAAGATCCTATGTTAGGATCTTATGGCACAGAGATCCTATCTCATAGGCATTTATTACTTTTCTCGTGTGGATAATTTATTATGCCTAAGCACAGGATTAGAATGAATGAATTTTTATTAGAATAAAAATTTTACAAGTTAAAAGATTGGAAATTTTGTGGGTGTAAGGAAAAAGTTATAAGACAACTATTTATTATACATTTTTCTAGCTTATAAAATATTTAATCTTAAACAAATTTTGTCTACTTGATAAGATGTCATCCTGTAAATTGTAATTTGTGGTACAACTGTGCTGATGACGCATTTTGTTCTCTCGACAGTATAACCACTCAATCGAGATGTCGATGCAAACAAGGCAAGTCAAAATTTTACAATCTGTTTTGAAAAAAATTACTTTTTCCCGTTTTCAAATTAAGGTTTTGTCGGCGATGGATATTCATGCTTTAAAAAGACGTGCATAGACCACTCGGAATGCAATTCAAATGCGAGATGTGTGCCTGATTCTGATAATAGATACATGTACTATTGTATATGCAATCCAGGTTACCACGGTGATGGTTACACATGCAAGAAAGACGGTAATAACGTTATATTTCATTCAGGTTTTACTTATTTAATTGCCACATTTTTCATTGAGGAAAATCATTTGGTTCTTACGTATCTTATTATCAATATCAATAAAAGTTTCATGTAGGCTCAGCTTCATATTGTAGCGCAACTCCTATGTAACAGATGGGTCATAGCGAAGCTATTTTTCGTGTTCTATCGTTTTTGGACTTCCGTAGCAATTGAATAAAATTTCGAAAAGTCTTGGACACAAAAATTGAAAATCGAAATTGTGATGCTAAAGCAAGACGTGAAATTTGTGCTGAACTTTAGAATCAAACTCAGCATCTAGGATATATTTGATAAATTGTTTATGTATAATTGGGTAGATTATTTGCCAAACAAATGCTTTACATTGGATGCTTCTGTACAGAGTTATTCAAAATATTGAATTATTATTTTTAATTATTTTTTCTCTCAAAAATTAAGAATTGAAAATTGTGGCATATTGATTTCACTTGGCATATTAATGATACTCGTTTTAAAGTAATTTATCTGCTCTTTATTCATATTGATAGATGCTTAACTCGTCCATTATCCACTACATATAAAGTAGAGATTTAAAGTACTGTATCATTATTTGAATTATTGACACCAAATGCATTCCATATCTTCACGGCTAATTTTTGTGACGAAAAAATATTTTTTTAATTTAATTTTTTAATCTTTTTAATTAAAAAGAGTAAAAGATACTATTATTGGCAAAGTATTAAAATGTTAAGCTTCCATGTGCATCATTTAATAAGTAATTTGAATATTAAAATTTAATTAATTTTATTAAATTTTATCTTTTAATTTTATATTTATTTAATTTTATATTTTATTAATTTTATTTTATTTAATTTTAATTTTATTTAATTAATAATCATGGAAACAGTAAAAAATGAGCGGGGGAGGAGGTAAGGTACAAAGTAAGCCATGTGAAGGTGAAGTAGTGATCAAATATTCGGACTATATTTAGCTCATTAATATTTTTATAATATTTAACCTATGCAGATGACTATTTGGAGATTAAAAAATTATAACAAGAAAGAATAGTTCTGTAAGTAAATAGTTCTATAATATAAATTTTATATTATAAATTGATTGTTCACTCATATTGGATTATTTATTAGTGGAGAGAGTGAAGAAAATAATTTTTTAATCGAATTTTCAATAGCCTACTGCTATTGAAAATTCGATTAAATAAATATTTTACTTCACTTTCTCCACAAATTAATAATAATATTTTTTTGTTTTTTTTAGTTATTACAAAATTACAATTCATAAGTTACCCTCATAATAATTTATTTAACATGGCAAATGCGTGTAAACGGTACGCTTACATGACCACTAACAAAAAAGGACAGCAAAAGTCAGATAAATTACTTAATTGTTGAAATGGAATTGGATTTGGCGTTTGAAGCACGGCATTGATGTTGATTGGCGGATATGCATGGGGAGATGATTCCACGATAGAGGAGCAGTCACAACGAAGGAGAGGAAGCCAAAAGAGATAGAGTAGTTTGGTAGTTTGGGACATGTAAAAGAAGGGGATTATGGGAACGCAGACACAGTACACAGGACGAGAATTGTCGAGAAAAGGTAGGTTGAGAAATGAAGGGGTATGAGAAGTTATAAGGCGCAAAGTAATGATAAGACGATTTTAAACACGACAATAAATGGTAGGCCAATCGAGAGAAATAAGATGGTGGGATGTATGATCAAAACGACGAAGACAGAAGAGAACTCGGACGGCTGCGTTGTAAAGGAAGAAGAGTGAATTTAGGTGAGTTGAAAAATAGACTAAGACTGTAATCAAGTCTTGAGAACATGAGAGAAAATATGAGTCATATTTGAAGGGAAATCGATCAATTTATTAACCATAGTTGTTAAAGTAATTGGGAACGTGGAGTAAGAGAGAATTACGGGTACGGAGTGATAGAGAGAGGTTGGACTAGTGTCGTCTAAGAAATTGAGGTTGATGAACGATGGGGAGCCGACAGCGATGAGACGAAAAGTTACGAGAATAATAATTATATTATAAATTGATTGTTCACTCATATTGGATTATTTATTAGTGGAGAGAGTGAAGAAAATAATTTTTTAATCGAATTTTCAATAGCCTACTGCTATCATCTTCATGATGATAGCAGTAGGCTATTGAAAATTTGATTAAATAAATATTTTACTTCACTCTCTCCACTAATAAATAGTTCTGTAAGTCACATAAAAGAATAGTATTGTATAGCGAAAATCAATACTGATATTCTCGATGTCCCTCTAAATGACTGCATAATGGTAAGGAGGCATTTAAATTTCAGCATGTATTTTATCACTCTTTTATCTAACGTTTGGATAAAAACATTAATATGAGACAATGTCAAAATATAGAGAAAATATTTAAGTAAAAAATAAAAAATTATTTTTCAAGACAAATATCAGCCGTGAAGACATCAAATACATATAGTGCACTTATACAAATTATGCTACAACACCTGGTAGCATCAACCCTCCAGCTGCAAAATTTAAATTTTTAATTCAATGATATTTTCTCAATTTCGTAAATTTTGAATAACTCTGTACAGAAGCATTCTCGGTCAAATAGCTCTTAATGAGAAATAACCACTGTGATTTTACATCATAATACGTATACCCAGTTATATGATTTAATATAAATAATATTAGATAAGATATTATAATATATAATATAATTATAATTATATTATAATTATA
>WNNJ02001832.1:0-120542 GCA_012934845.2 Pomphorhynchus laevis
AATATATATAAATATATAGTATTTATATAAATACTATATTTGGTATTATAATACCAAATATAGTATTTATATAATACAAATATAGTATATATATTGTACCTGTGGTTTTGGAGTTCACATTTTCATTAATTGTCAATCTACAAATTACTTTATTGCTCTAATTATGGAAAATTATTAATCAATGAATAAGTTAGACAGCGCTTTACTAGACTAGTTTTTTAAGACTTTAAAAAACCTAGAGATGAAAATATAAAATATACTGAGGAATACACAAAATAGTCAAAACGTAAAATAAATAAATTTTTGTTCCTTTAGTGTCGGTAGACAATAAGTACAATTCGCTATAACAATGTACTATTAAGAATTATACAAATTATATAATTGAAAATTATAACAACGCATAATATCAATGTATAACGATGTATAATAATGTATACAAGTAATAGTTCACATTATTGTTAATTTTCAATTTGTGATACAATTTAGTTATAGTATACTTTTAAATTATATAAAATATTGCAATATAAAAATTTTACATCAATAAATATATTCAAAGATTCAGAACTTAAATTGTAAATGTACAATATTTAATGTTGAAATATAATAAAATTGTATTTTCAAGCAATGAAATTGCCATTATTGTTAATCAACATAATAGTAATGTTAAATTACTACTTAAAAAAGCTTCTCTTGACCCCTATATTCCTTCATCTTATTGCTCATACTTGGAATTCCGTACTTGATCACCTGGGATTTTCAACCTTACTCCCTTATTTCAAGTAACTATTGCTCTCAACTACGTTCAATGATACTAAACGAGTTACTATTGCCTTCAATCTGTTTCGTTTTTGTGGGCTTGCACACTCTGTGTTCATTTGCTACATTAAAAAACTTTCCGTTTTTTAATAGCTTTGAATATTTAATAATCCATCAACATGTGTTTTGTAATTAATTAAAATTTAAGAATGCTTAAATAATTTTGTAATTTAATTTATATAATTAATAATAGTTAATTTTTTAATATAACATATTACTATGATAATATTGTTTTAATTCAATAATTATTATATTGTTAAATTACAGAATATTCTTAACAATATAAATTCACTGTCTTTCGATTTGCATTTTTAAAATACAAATTTTCATTTTAGAAAGTTTAAGAATACAACATTTGAATCAATTACTTCACTTTCAATTTTTGATTTCGTCTATAACATGTAAGTAGCAATTTAAATTACACAATATTGTACTCATTCCCTTTTCTTAATATCAGGGCGTCAGCACCACGAAATAAATTCAACAGTGAAATTGTCGCAAATGACAAAGTCTCCGTTTCGAGCTAGTTGGCTCTCATCAGTAGCTTGTACACCCACAACTGGATTGAAGTTGGGAGAAAAGCTATACGGTGATTTGAAACAACAAAGGCTCCTTGTTCCCTTGCAAAGACTGGGGTTTGCAACTGCAAATATTTACCCGTCTGCATTAAGCGCTGGACAACCAAGCGCGTTTTGCTACAAAGATACACACCAGTTGGCTACTGGATAGTACAATATAGCACTACGATGCACTGCTGCTATGCATCACTATCAATAAATTTCCTCAAATGGAAATTCTATTTTTCGTGGAATTATTTAATATCAGGGCGTTAGCACCACGAAATAAATTCAACAGTGAAATAGTCGCAAATTACAAAGTCACCGTTTCGAGCTAGTTGGCTCTCATCAGTAGCTTGTACTCCCCACAGCGGGATTGAAGTTGGGAGAAAAGCTATTATATTGGATTAAAGCTATTATATTAGATTGAAGTTGGGAGAAAAACTAGATCTAGTCCCTTTTCTATGCTTCGCTTCTAAACGAGTAACTATTGCTTTCAATTTGTATAGCTTTTGTAAACACACAGTCTGTGTGAATTTGCCACATTAAAAAATCTTTATTTTAAAATTTAAAAGAATTCGCTTTTTTAATTTGAATTTTGCTTTACCTTAACATTTTTTGATTAAAAACACATGTTAATTTAATCGTTCAGTATTTTTCGTTATTGTTCTCGATAAATAAATGATTTACTACAGATTTTTGAGTTTGACTCAGAAAGTAAAACTCAAGATTTTAATTATTTGGCACTGATGAATGAAAATGTTTTTACTTTATATAAAAATTATTTTTAGCTTTATTATATCTTTAGAGAGATTATAATATTTATGTTTAGAAAATTTAAGGATATAATCTTCAAATCAAATTCTTCATTGGCTCTTTCCAGTAGTGCCTCAAATATGTAAGAAACGTGTTTTTATATAAATAGTAATTGATTATAAAAATTGCGTATTTTTTAATAAGCCAATTGTTTGTAGATACAGAGAAGTTCTTAGAACGATTTTTTTAAATACGATAATTTCAATGTTTAGAACGTTTAATGTCACAATCTTTGAATTAAATTCTTCACTGGTGATTTCAAGTAAAGTTACTAAGATGTAAGTAGCAATTAAATATAATTTAACAACACTTTTGCATGTAACATTGTATTTGTAAAATATTAGTATTTCGATTATATTCGTAAAACCTATGTTTGATTGTTTTAGTTGAAAATGCAATAATTGTAATTTTTAGAAAGTTTATGTTTACAATCTTTGAATTAAATTCTTCACTGGTGATTTCAAGTAAAGTTACTAAGATGTAAGTAGTAATTAAATTTTGTCTGTGTTAGTTATGCATTTAAATTATTCTTATTGAAATTAAGGACACAAGTTTGCACTTACAGTAATCTATATATAAGCTAACAAAATTACTTTAAGTTTCGCTATGTGCTGAATTTAACGGTCGTCATTGTTGCTTTCTAAGATAACTGAATAAAGCACTTCTTTAATAATTAAAAAATAAATTAATTGGTTAATATTATTCGGCACATGATTGTTAAAACAGCAAATTGCTTGTAGATTCCAAACAATCCTAACAATTCATTTTAAATTGCCTCAAATTGTACCTTATATAAGATGTAAAAGTTTTTAGTCGAAGTTTCGTCCAATGATTTAATGAAAGCGTAAAAAATTTAATTTACTATTTTAGACGTTGACGAGCGAGGAAACATAGTTTATTCAATTGTAAAGTATTAGTGAAAATTATGCATTTAAATTATTCTTATTGAAATTAAGGACAAATTTTACTACGTTTGGATATCATAAGCTGCTCAACAATCGCGTATATTTTCACAGTCTTCATTCAACTCTTTGTTGCTTTCTAAGATAACTGAATAAAGCATTTCTTTAATAATTAAAAAATAAATTAATTGGTTAATATTATTCGACACATGATTGTTAAAACAGCAAATTGCTTGTAGATTCCAAACAATCCTAACAATTAATTTTATATTTCTAACAATTTCATATACTATTAGAAAATACGATAATTGTAATGTTTAGAACGTTCAGGGATACAGTATTTGGAATTAAATTTTCACTTGTCATTTCTAGTAACGTTCCTAGGATGTAAGTAGCATTGAAATTTAATTAAAAATTGTTTTTGCCCGCAAAATGCTTTGTTTTAGTAAAATGACTTCAATTATCAAAATTGAAATGGCAAGACGCCTCGCATGCGGTAGAAAATTTATTGAATTTTCGATTCCAGTTTGGAATCATCATCAGAAATTGTAGTTAGAATAGTTTAAAAAATTGTTAAACTATTCTAACTACGCTTTCTGATAATGATTCCAAACTGGAATCGAAAATTCAATAAATTTTCTACCGCATGCGAGGCGTCTTTCAATTTTGATAATTTAAAATTGACCCCGAGCACCTTCCGTTTCAATAAAATATCTTCATTTTGATTAGTCTTCTTAGGAGCACCTTTAAATCCTAATATAATTCAACAGCATTGCGTTTTTATTTTTGCACTAATGAATATCAGAGCTTCTGGCATTGAAATTTAGAGCTTCTGTTCTTTCACTTTTAGCTGAGATTCGTTGAACCCGTCTGCTGCTTTTTAAATTAAATTGTTTCCATTAAAAAATTGGACGAATCAAATCAGCTAACTGAGTCTACGTATTTAATCGTATTTAATCACGTATTTTATCATTTTTATCATATAAAAACGCTCAAGGAACGACGACGATCATATAAAAATGATCGAGGAACGACGACGAGCGTTGAAACGCACATCTAACTATCTATCTTTGTAAGAATTATGTTACAAATAATGCTTTTTAAAAACTTCTTTGATAAGCTTAACCCGGGATGCGCCTATCACAGACGCCTAGTCCCCAATGTGGCGTTTCGACCTTTGCCTACTAATTGATACAAGGTGGTCTCATAAGAGTGGCCCTGTAGCTACACAACTTCGACCGTACTTTATTCTTAGTAAACCTCTAAATGTAATTCGCTAAGCTCACGCTGCTCTACCGTTATTAGCCTTATATCCTGTACGATTTGCTAAGCAGTGGCTTCACAAGACAGCAATTGAACAGTCGCCCATTAAGTCATCAACGTACTAAATATTTATGTTGGAACAATTGCTACATGAAAATAAAAGTTGTTGCAGAAAATTCTTTCCAATTAAGAGCGTCACCATTTTGCAAGATAATTTATTTTTTCATATAGCTTCATTAGTGCTCAGCCATAATCTTTACTTTATATGTCTAATAGGTTTATTGTAATGCAAGTATATGTCAATTTAAAAGCCATATTTCCTCTTCGATTTTGTTTTATTAAATTTAATAAATGTACTTTATAATTATAACTTGTTTTAAATCACGAAGGCGTAATTCATATCGCAATTGACATCTTTTGTTTAGTCGTCAAACCCATCATCTTATTTTAAGTCTTTTAAGTCATTATCTAATGGAGAAATAAAAATTGTCTAATTGTATAATTGTACAGTTTTATAATTTAAATATTATATAATTTAAAAATTATATTTTGTAACATTAAAATTAAATAAAACGTTTTTGTGAATGATAAAATAATTTTAAGGTGCTGTTATTGCTCTACTTTATTTTTGTAATAACAATTATTTGCTGATTAGAGCGTTTCACGATATTACTGTTAAATCAAACTCCTTTATGAATATTTCCGGAAATGTTACAATATTGTAAGTATCTATTAATAATCCTTTTTATATATTTTTTGTTTTGTAGTGGTTTTCTATTGCAAATTTTCTATTTTATCTAAACTTCCCAGGAAATTTAGATCATTTGAACATCGATATAATTTAATATAAAAATAATATTCTATAATATGAACAAAATGTGATAACGTAATTATAGTCTAATAATGTGGATCTGTCTTAAATTATACATTAATTAATAATACATTATGCGTATGAGAAACGTATTTTAATTCACTATACATATGCTCTTTTACATTTTTAAAAATTATTTATTTGTGTTTAGGGAATTTTACAATACCACCTTTACATCAAACTCTTTTCTATATATTTCTGGAAATATTAAGTTGTTGTAAGTATGCGCTAATTTTAATTATCCATTTTTGTCTGCCTATTTATGAAAACAAAACTATTTTGCTTGTATATCAAAAATATTATTTTCGTTACAAAGATAAAATAAATTGTGTATAATAACATAAATTAATAATTTATTTAAGCTATTTATTTCTATGCTGTACAGCATAGTTCAATGCTGAACATTGAATGTTCAATGCTGAACAGCATATTTCAATGACTGTTCAATGCTGAACGGCATTGAATGTTCAATGCTAAACAGCATAGTTCAAGATGCGCTAAGAAGAGCTCACGTACCGAGCTTCCTTGAATCTCCTGGTTTAACTCGCTCCGACGAAAAACGACCGGATGGCGGCACAGTGACCCCGTGGGAACGTGGGCGTTTGGCATGCCTTGACGTGATGTGTGTAGATCAACTGCCTCTAAGCCATTTATCCACGGCGTTGTCAGGATCAGGTGCCGTAGCCACAGAAGCTGAGGAAGGAAAGAAGAAAAAGTGCGAGGCCATCACATACAGTGGCATGGAGTTCATACGGATATGTATTGAAATTCTCGGCGCCTTGGGTAGATGGGCTACCGTTTTTTTGACGAGCTTGATAAGCGTCTCCACCGTCACTTCGACGAGGCCCGTGCAAAGGTGTTTTTACTCCAGAGGATCAGCCTGGTCGTACAAACGACAACTCTGTTTCTATGTTGAGACGACATACAGAGATACTGATAACTTTTAACTATAAAATTATTAACTTTAAAAAACCTATATGTTTTGAACATATTCTTTTATTTCTTTTTATTGATTTGTGAATTTAAAGAAACAATAAATTAGTTTTATTCCAAAAGTTACAATATTTCGATAACTACTGTTATCATCTTCAGGAAATTACAAACAGTTTATTCAAACACAAAAGCATTAAGTTTGCTATTTATACAAAATACTCAAAATTAGTAAAAAAAGAAACAAGCAAAACAAAAAATAATTAGCGCAAATATAATTTTTTTATTGTGAACTATCTCTGAGAATACAAAAGACTTTATTTATTATTAGATATATAGACCGTACTCAAATGAGTACAGTCAAAATATCTAATAATAAATCAAGTCTTTTGTATTCTTTGGAATGGTTCGCAATTAAAAAGTTACATTTGACCCGAAAGCTATTCATAAATATCATTACAAGAAAAATGGCATTAGTATAACACAACAAAAACAAAACAAAGAAAATAAATAAAATACAAAAACTTAAAAATAAATGAAGAACTGTCTAAAATAAAAAAATAATAATAAATAATTAAAGCATCTTTGAATTCGTCTTCTATTCCTAAACCGTTCGATCTTCTGTATGTATCTATTAATGGGGTGTTATCTACTCTTTTAAGAACTGAATATTCCCAGCTAGACCCAATTTAAACCACAAGCTAATCTGTCTTATTAATGCTCTTTTTTTGCGCTCTTATTGCTCCTTTTTTCACGACCTTATTTAATAATTGCACTCACAGTAACATGCTCTCTTATTCATGGAAGACAACTATCGTTCGTTCTCTTTTTAATAAATCGTTCCTTGATACTAGTACTCCAAACTTCTCGAACGTATCATATATCTCGAGTCAATTCTTATCTTGCCCCCTTAAACTTATATACACCTTTACATCACAAGAGTTAAAAACCATTCCACCAAAACTACATGTCATTAAATTTTTAAGTAAACTGCTACTTGCCTGCGATCGCCGAATTAACAGTGATGTCATCTCTCTCAAGCTTTAAACAGTCTTTGATATAGTTAAGCGCTCACTCTTTCTATCTTGTTTTCGTCGTCGCTACGGATTCTCTTGTAACACTATTGCTTGGCCGCATTCTTTTCACTCTTCTTGTTAGTGAATAATCGCACATAACTAAACATTTTGGATTTCACATCATGCAATATAGAGATGGCATACTTCTATATTCTCATTCTCACTCCTCCAATATCGGTGGTCATACCTTGTGCTCCACGAAATGCTTAATCGCAGTTTTTAATTATCTTAATTCAATTCATATTATAACCAACTACGAAAAATCTAGCGTCTTATGGCTGACTTTCTGTTATCGTGTTATTTCTTTCTTCTCTGTACTTTTTGATGGTAAACCTGTCCTCATTGTTGATCATTTAAAATTTCTTGGCATTTCTTTTGATAACAATCTTTCTCTTTTACTCTTTGTTTGCAAAAAGGTTTGTTTCTGCTATTTTCTTCTCTGTAACCTTCGGCGTATTCGTAGAATTGTTGATCCGCACATATGTGAACAACTTATTTCTTCACTTCTCTTCACGCAACTAGACTATTGTCTCAATTTACTAGTCAACTTAACCAAATCTTTACTAAGTTATCTTCAATTCGTTATCCACACAGCTGCTCGTCTATTATTAGACCTCCGACGCTGTGATCGTATTTCTAGCTATATTTTGATTCTCAAAAATGCCTAGCACTTATCAACGTGTCACTATGCGCTTACTATTCCTTCTTTTCGTTTTTATGCATCCGACTAAACATCCTATCTTAAATTTCCTTCCTACGACTCAGTTCGTATATCTTCTCTAACTCGACGATCAAGTCACACAGTTCTCTTAGCCGTTACTAGATATTGCACTAATTATGGCCTCCGCGCATACCATGTTTATGGCCACTAGGATGAAACTGGCTTCCCGTTGAAATTCGCTACTCTTCACGTTTGCGCCTTTTAGCAGCTCATTTTAATCCAGCTAAGCTTAAAAATTTAAAGTAATCTGGCAATTTGTTATCATAATTAGTATTATTAGTATTATCAGAAATGTTATCATATATAAACTTATAAATAATAAAGTATATAAACTTCTTATAGGGTCCAATAATTTTTCTTGTAATGTTATTACTTTCGTGGTAAGATTTATTACCCATTCAAGAAAATTACGCTTAATTATACTAATTATAATAATATAATTTCCATTTTTAAAGATAAGTTTGTAGAGCAAATAATTCTGGTTCAAATAACTACATTGCCGATACAATAAACTATTTTTAGGAATTTAAGAATTCAAAGAGGTTACCTCAGGTAATATTCCTCATATTTTGTAAAAGCTTTTGTTTGGTAAATTTCATCAAACAAATCTTACCACAAAAGTAATAAACAAATATTGGAGCCCCTAAACAGAAAAAATATTATGAATTTTATACATAAATGAAAAATGGAATTCTATATTTTAAGTTTAGATCAAACTAAATATTTATGGAAATATTTATTTGTTCTAAGTATCTGCTCATTTTAATTAACTGTTTTTTGCCTATTTCAATATTGAACACAAAATTCATTTTAATTGAATATCAAAAATATAATTTTTATAATAAATAAAACAATATCATCAATTAATTGTGTAAATAATCTATTTATATTGACAATATTAATAAATAACCTTAAAAATACGTTGTTTGTATATTAAATATAATTATTTGAAAAGAAATAATTTATTTGCCAATTCCTAAATAAGAATAGAATATGTTTGAATATTTTTTGGAAAATTTTTTTATTTTAGTAAATATCTATTGCAGTAAAAAATAATTTTTGATTGCGAGGCGTAATTCACAGAATATTTCAATTTATCGTAAATATTCACATAAAACACACTAACTTTTATTTAATAATTTTATTTTTTTTAATTTTTTTTATAGAAAAGTTAATTTACAGAAATTAGGTTCCCGTAAACGGGCCTATAAATGAGATTTATTGTCAGGAAAGATTGGATGTCTTCTACTTGATCGCGGCATTCGCAGACATAGTGAAGAAGCACGTGCAATCGAGAAGCTAATCTTGCGTTTAAGTAAATATCTATCTTTTTTAGTAAATATCTATTGCAGTAAAAAATAATTTTTGATTGCGAGGCGTAATTCACAGAATATTTCAATTTATCGTAAATATCCACATAATAAGCACCAACGTTTTACCTAATAATGTTATGCAATAATATAATTTTTTGAATCAAGTCATTGTAATAACATCAATTTTATATAATTATATTATAATTTAATGTTTAGAAAGTTAATAAATACAACATTTGAATCAAACTCTTCACGTGTTATTACTGGTACCGTATCTAAAATGTAAGTAGCAATGAATATTTAAATTAAGCATTCATTTAAAGAAAAATATTTATCTCGATTTAGTAAACATATGTATTCTTTTAATCTCAAATGACTTTTATTTTTTTGAGGGCAAAATTCAAAGCAAAAAGTTCTTTCAAATATAGCTTTTCATTTTAAATTGTATTGTTTTTAAGGAGATATTTATAAACGTGTACTTTTAATTTTGGATGAAAACTGCATAGTCTTAATTGTGCGAATGTTGTAGTATTTTATGTCTGAATATAAACTCTAATGACATAATTTTAATATTTCCAATTGCTTAATATTGTTAGAATTATTTAAATTTTAAAATACAATAGTATTTTGTTTGTGTGAAACGAGTAAATTTCAAAATCAATTTTCAGTCTACTAATTTGCCTACAAATTATTTGTTAATTTGCAGAGAAAATATGTTGAATATTAGAATGGTTCATTAATGGCGGAGATAGTATGATGGAGGGACCTGGTTTAGAAGTTTAACAAAGAACAACAAGAAACGCAGTTGTGGTTAGAAACACAGACCATTAGTATTTGGTACACAGATACTAATGGTAATACTAATACACAGACATTAGTATTACCATTAGTAACACAGACCATTAGTTCCACGTGATTCCAAATTACAAATTAAGAAATTTCTAAAAATCAAACGTCTAAAAGTTGTACGATTACTTTAAGTGATCGCCTAGATTGCAACAAGTATTTATTTGATTCCAAATCACGTAAATTAGATAATTACGGTAAATTTACATCAAAAATAGTTCATATGTTTTTGTAAATGCTTAATTAGTGTTCATTGTGAATATAACTCACAAAAATATTAAGTGCATTAGTACTATAATTGCCAATTTGTATCAAATAATGTTTTTAAAACGTTCGCAAACTTATTTGGGAAACGCTTTTATAACCACATTTTTCGAGATGACTAAAATATTTAAATTTCGTTCATTTAGATTGAACGACATTTCTAAACATTTAAAAATTTAAATGTTTAGAAATGTTATTTTTTTAAACATTTTAAACTGTTTAAGTTTCACCACATTTGGTTGTGGGTTGCATTAAATAAAGAAAAATAATTATGTTCTGAATTAGAACAAAATATACCTATATTATCAGAAATTAAATTTCTGATATCAGAAATTAAATTTTGAGATATTGCAAATCGGTATAGATGATAGCTACACAGGATATTGATAAATAATTAAAAATGCAGACAAATAGAATGGTGATTTTATGAAATTTGAATACAAACATTAAATTATTTTATCTTTATTATATATACAGTTATACAGATTTAAGATAAATAGTTTAATAACTTAAAACTAAATATTTTATATTTAAAAGTGAAATTAAGCGAATATTTTGATTTTAGTAAAAACATTATTTTTATAAGTATTAGAAAGAATTATATATTTATTAATAAAAAATTAACAATAAATTTTTAATTATTAGTTAATACATGTTATTACCTAATACATTTTCTAAACTTATTCTGATTTTTTGATTTTTAACGCAATTATATTTTTAGTCGAAGCTTCGTCCATTGATTTAAGTGTGTACTTGAATTTTTGATTTTTTTGTAACAATAACACTACCTCATTCTTCGTTTTTGTATTATAAATTATTTATTTTAAATATCAAATACGTCTTAGCTCAGTAAATATCAAACGAAATACTTGCGCTATTAGTTAGGAGTGCTACAAATTGTACCTTATATAAGATGTAAAAGTTTTTAGTCGAAGTTTCGTCCAATGATTTAATGAAAGCGTTTAAAATTAAATTTACTGTTTTAGACGTTGACGAGCGAAGAAACATAGTTTATTCAATGAATTTTCCAATTTTTAGGTTAAAAATTGTTTTGGTGATATAAAGAATATACAATCTGATGATGAATGCAGTTGTATTCGAAAATTCATTGAATAAGCTGTTTCCTAGCTTGTTAACTTCTCACACAATTGTATATAAGCGAGAGCTATCTTCAAAAATAAACTTTTTTGCATCAAAATAACTTAATTTTTGCACCCATATTATTTATAAAATATCAAATACGTCATAGCTCAGGAAATATCAAACATAAAAACTTGCTTATTGGTTAGGAGTGGTACAAATTGTACCTTTAACCAGATTTAGAACTACAAAATCAAAGTGAATGCTAAAGATACAATTTGCACACATAAGACATAACTTACACTTACATAATTATAAGTAATTACATGAACAAATCAATAATTAATTAATACACGAACAAACATTCTGTTTATCACATGTTATGCACCTTTCCATTATAACGGTTGTTATAGTTATTGTTCATAATCAGAAAGTTGGTTTTTCAATACTAATTCTGACCAAGCTATTTGTACATTACAAATTCATTTTTATCAAATGTGTACGTTTCTCCAATAACGAGTTATCGTAATTTCGCTCATAACATTCATTAGTTAATTATCATAATATCCGTTGCTGTACACACCACAAACTCAACTATAGAATACAGTAGTAATACATAAGCAATAGCTTTTCTAATGAAATCAGAGTTCTCGACTTGCCGTTTACTTTTCTATTCTGAAGATATTACAAACTCACTTAAATTTATGTCAAAACCGTGAAGCAGTGCGAAAATTGTAAACACAACATGATCACGTCGCTTAAATAGCAAAATTTATCTGGAAGAATAATAAAGTGAATAAACCACAAAATACGGACTGATAAAAATCATTCACAGGTAGCAATTCACTTTTTGTAATGTACTAAGATTTGACACTATTTTGTCTTTGAACAATTTTGAAAGTTGTCTACTTGTAAAATTTAAAATGATTATGACATACACTACAAAGACTTACATTTGTTAAAAGTATTAGAGATTTATTGCATAGACAGAATACATCAAATAAATTTATATGAAATTGGAAACTTTAAAAATATTTATCAAGACTGACAACATTGATCACGTGGCTTAAATATCAAAATTATACTCTGTGTTAAGTAAGGTCTCACGTTAGATAACCAAATTGCATCAGATGAAACACATTTGACCGCTAGGTGTAGGCTCAACCGATCCGTCGCCGAGTGATGGGTTCGGTTCGGGAATCACCTATTGCTAGTTAACCTCTCCGTAATGTTGTCTAAGAAATATTTGAATATTTAGAAGGCTAAATAAGTTACCGGCTTGTATTAGCCGTAGGGCTAGTTCATTGGTGGATAAGCTCGGATCCCTCTTATGACTACAACGGTGGATTAATCTTAAGAAAATGGAAAAGATTCAATTACGTCTTGTTTTTTCGCAACAGAAGATATTGGACTATCAAAGGATTTGAGGACAGTTATACAGCTCACCACTGACCAAAGTAATAAAAATCGAAACAATGTTCAGCTCACCACAGACCAAAGGAATTTTCAAAGTCGGTTGCTGTTCGCTGACTAAACGTTGATCTTAACTGCAGTGAACTAATATATCTGCAGGAACTTAGAACGTTACTTCTAAGTAACGTTCTAATAAATGTTACAATACATTTATATTGGTTACACGATGCAACGGTTGTATTCACGAATGGCACAACATTCATATAGCGGTGCGATTAAGAAGCATATGAAAGATGAACAAAACATTAAGGTATCTAAAAAGGTAATAATTGATAATACAAAGGATTTAATGAATGAACGTAATGTTGTTAATTTACGAATTATATAAGTGATAAACTTGATGAATCCTACAATCATTCGCAAAGATCAAAGATTCGTAAAGACATTAAAGATTTTTCAAATACTACTAAATTAGATAACTTACAATTTAATGTAATTTATATTTTTGATTTTACAGATGTCTGATGATGATCTATGTCAAGATCGAAATATCACAAGAAATTTTTGCGCTTTTTATTGTGTTGCCAAAAGGTATTCTTTTCATGTTTTGAATTTTCAAACACAATTAAATAATTATAAATAATAAATAATCAATTGTTATAAGATTTTACATAATTTATATAAAGTTAAAATAAAATATTGAAGATGTGTTATTGAACCCACTGCGCCTCTCAGCATGGGGTAAAAAACAATTATACATAAAAATAACAATGACAGTAATAATTGTTTGGAAAATTAGCTCACATTAGTTTGGTTCGCAGCAATTGTTTCACATAAAATGCAAATTGGCTCAGATCAATCGTTTACAAAAAAATTGGCTCACAGAAATTGTTCTATATAAATTGAAAATTGGATTACAGTAATTGTTTGGAAAATTGTCTTACTTATGTAGTGTTGTACACAAGTCGTTTATTGATTGGAGCGACAGCTGAGATAGATGAGGACAAACAAAGGCGTGATAAATAGAAAAACAGGAATCCTTACAAATAATACAAATGCGGGAGTCAGAACGAGTATGCAGTGATATCCTCTTTACACAGAACTTGTCATGGTACCCGTGAACTGACATTCGCCACACAAGCGGTCGCTTAACACAACAAGGCGAGCGCCATGACGACTGCGTTAAAACTAGAGAATGTCATTCATGTTTTGAATTTTCAAACACATAATTAAATAATTATAAATAATAAATAAATAATTGTTATAAGATTTTACATAATTTATATAAAGTTAAAATAAAATATTGAAAATTAAAATAAAAGTCATTTTTACGAATTGATTAATAAATAACATGAGGGCCGCTAGGTGCCAGTCGATTAAGTATTTAACTGGCACCCATTGCCAATTAGTCCCTTCGTGGAGCAGATCAGGCAACGTATGTTCGACATTCGTCGATCAACGGCTAAATAATTAGCCGGCTGCATCAGCTGTAGGGATGGTCTTTTCATAGATTATCTTAGATCTGTCCGATTAATCCAAGTACGGATTAGACAATTGACGAAAAAGAGGATGAGAGTCACGGAGTTCTTGTAGACTCAGTTAGCTGATTTGATTTGTAAAGTATGTCGTGGTGAAGCGGGGGTTGAGTTTTCGATGAAGCTTTGGATTTATAACGCAATATTCGTTCCTATCTTAATCTATAGTCATGAACTTTGGGTTATGACTGAAAGGATAATATCTCGGATGCAGGAGACCAAAATGATGTTCCTTCGCGGTATGGCCGTTCTTAGCCTTAGAGATAAGGTTAGGAATTCGGTCATTCGGAATGGACTCAAAGTAAATTTGCTGCTACTCCACATCAAAGAAAGTCAGCTGAGGTGGCTAGGACACGTTCTGAGGATGTCTTGGGATCACCTTTCTCGGAATGGTTTCCAGGCCGGACTCTCCCGAAAGAGACCTCGAGGTAGACCTCGATACTGGTGGAGAGATCAAATCTCGAAACTGACCGAAGACCGCTTTGGGCTATCTGAAAGAGAACTCTAATCTGTCACCCAGGATCGCGATGTCTGAAGTAGTTTGGTTCATACACTGCCTCCACTACCCGAAACAGAGCAGGGTGCAATACGCATGCTAATGATGTACTTCCTCTGATGACATTCGATTATCTAGTGTATCTTATTCTAATACAAGGTATATTATTTGTATATCGATGTGACAGCCACGAAGGAATCGACAAAACGATAACTAGTACCGTTTTGTCGATTATTTCGTGGCTGCCACATCGATATACAAACAATTTACCCACAGAAATCTCTCATTTTCTCCTAAGGTATATTATTTATTATCATTCCATAAACATTTTCCGTTTGAGATTTTAAATTTATTTTTTATAATATTTTGTCAATTTATAAATTTTACTATTTTCTCTTTGATTTTATTTTTATATTAACCTTGTTTAAAATATGCACCTGTTAAATTATTTTTACGATTTTGAATAAAGCCAATAAGGTTACATATTGTTGCAATTCTTAAAATTTCAAAATTATTAAATTTTTTTCGAAAGCCAATATCGTTACAAATTTTTCAATTCTTAAAATTTCATTATTTAATGTAATATATAATTTTATGTGGTTTGCAAAAATGTTTCCTGTAAATTTAAATATGTCATCTTTACGATATAAATTAAAAGTAGTTTTAGTTAATGTTAATTTAATGTTCATATCTAGATATACACCTTCTTTATCATTAATATTGGTTTTGTTATGAATAAGGCTTTCTGGATAAATTTGTTAACTAATTGAATAAAAATATTAGAGTAAAATAACCATATATCATCAATGTATCGAAACCTATATTATATAAATTTATATTGTTTAGATTTAGTTTTTACACAGTTATGAACAAATTCATATTCTATAAAGCTTAAAAACAAGTCAGATATAATTGGGCTACTATTACAACTCATTGAAACATATTTTATACATAAAATATATTAATTAAATTATTGACGCTAAAATGCGAATTTTTTATTAATAGGAAATCTTTATTAAATGATAATAGACTGCATGATGGTATAAACTTTCCAATATTGGAAAATTCTTTTCCCTATTTCGGCAATTATGCTGTGACATATTCGGGAATATATGAAACAATAATTTACAGATCATCAAACATCATATAAAGTTGGACATCAAAAGTTGGACATCCATTTTTCTACAAATACCTTTATACGGGATATTTTAACATATGCTAACATATATTATATATTAAACATAATAAATTATGTTTTATAATAATAAATTATTAAATAATTATTATTTAAATTATTAAAAATAATAAATTATTTAAATTATCATATAAAACATCATATGAAATATATCTTAATTTTGGATATATAGAGAGGTCCTTATATAGGTCCACACACGCTGATTATGGTGTACTGTGATGATGATAGGATTGAAAGAATCACACGAAGATAAAATGAAACCGATCAATGAAGACATACAACTCGTGTAAGCAATTTCGTCATATTTCGGTCACAATCAAACCAACTTAAAAAAATCTTTAAAAAAATCAAGTTTTGTTTTCTTGAAAACATTCAAGTTTTAGATAAAAATGTTTAAAGACATCAAAAACTTCTTTTGTGCAAGACATCAAAAACTTCAACACAAATCCTTATTATTCCGGCACAGTAAATATTATAAAACCTTTCCATCAGCTTAAATTTATACTTATAATATTTTGAAGATTTATAAAATAAAATTTATTAATTTGGAATAAGAGAACATTTATTGATTTCTTGGCATTTGTTGAATTCATTTGTATATGAATAATAACCTTCGTTAAATTGAATGAGCAACCTGCAGTGCTGCAACAATTACCAGTTTACAAATTATCAGTGTTCACTGATAATTTGTAAACTGAAGAAGGGGAAATCCCGAAAGCTATTTTTGCTAATAACAAATTAAATTTTCGTTTGCTCGATTTGAAAATCTATTAATATATTAAAGAATTGTCATCACGACAATCTCGAGAAACACCGATTTGACTAATCCTCTTATATATACATATATATCATATCTATGCATATATATTAATATATATGCATATATATTTTCACTTGACTTGAATTTATTCATATTTACATTGATTAAAGGTCTACTATGATCGCGAACGGCAGTCCACCTCAAACTATATATAAGCAGGTCTCAAAGAAGATCCTGACGGAACAAGAACAGTCAACGATCTACGCACATCTTCATTTCTTGTCGTTCTGTTGGAATAACCACATAATCCCGAAAGGAATTAGACTTAAACAACGATTATCACCGTTCAGTAGAAATACAAATCTAGAAAGTATAATTTCGATTCGAAAAGCTGAATCTAAACTACATCGTGCAGAGATTGAACTTATGAGGACACTCCTGTGTTATTATAGCAAAATTGTGAATGTTTATTGTACACATCGACCTGACCAATTACTATTGGAAACTCTGCTAAGAGCAAAATGTAAAAAACTAACAGGAACACATGGAGTAAGTACGTCTCCAGCTGAGCTGAAACTTTGCAACTGGTATTGCAATAGAAGGATTCGCAAACGACGTCAATCACAACAAATATCTACTGATGTCGATATTGTCCATACAACTACAACTGTGACGAATCTCAGCAATAAGAATCTAACAAGGCAACAACTAGAGGTTCTAGAAAAAGGGTTGAACTTTGCAATTATCCCTGTAGAATACGATCGATTCGAATTAGCCACTGGTATAAGACGTATAGCCGTGAGCGTCGAAGACGGCACAGCTCCTCATAGTACAGCTACTAATTCAATTGGTAAAGGTTTATTTGATAAATACATTAACCCTAAATGTACGAACACTGGTAGATGTAACTTAAGTAAAGAGCATTTGGTAGCATTGCGTCAATTACGAGAGATGAACGATGTTGTCATAAAGCCTAGTGACAAAGGTGGTGAATCGGTTGTATTGCAGACTACTGACTATATCAACGAGGCGCAACGACAACTGTGCAGTGATGCTTACACAACTGCTACAATAACCGACTTAGAACATGCAACAATGAATGTAAGTGACCTTATAGAGAAGTATGTCAGCTTACAAGTGATTACACAGGAAACTGGTCGTAACTTGACTGTGAATAAACCAACCGCTGGCAGGTTTTATATGCTGCCAAAAACTCATAAACAATCCTCGCAAGGTCAAAGTCGGCCTATTGTCAGCAACAATGGGACTGCAACTGAGAAACTCAGCAGATATATCAATTCGTTGTTAAAACCGTTGTTGAGGACAATTCCTTCACAAATTGTTAGTACTAATCAATTTCTAATCTAGACCGATTAGATTCCATTAGATCAAACGCTCCATTTGATTACACATTTGTTACAGCGGATGTCTGCTCGTTGTACACATCTATTGAACATGAAGATGGCATTGAGGCACTACGATTTACGATAGAAAATGCAGGATGGCCCTCGAAAATGATAACATTTATATTAGAATCGGTGAAAGTTATACTTACCAACAACATTTTTCGAATTTAATGATTCATTGTATCGGCAAATTAAAGGTACAGCTATGGAGACGCCAATGGCTCCCACATATGCTATTATCTACATGCATGTTTATGAATCTAGAGTCATCGATAAACTATCTACAAAGCCTCTATTGTATTCAAGATATATCGATGATATCTTTATGTATCCAGATTCATCTGTAAATATAGTAAAATATGTGTTTAATAATAGTGGCTCACTCAAGTTTGAGTTTACTAGTGATGATGCTATCTCCTTCTTGGACTTACAGATAAACCGGAATCAGCGAGGCAGTATAGAGAATGAGATATACCGAAAGCCGACGTTCACACCGACCTATATACACTCACAAAGTTGTCATCGAAAAGCGACAAACCGCAACCTGGTGATGAATGAAGCTCAACGGATCATTAAACTATGCAGCACCAAAGATAAACAAATTGAGAATATGTATAAACTACTAAACAATCTAATTGGTAGAGGTTATACACGCAGATGAATTGCAAATATCATAAAATCCGCCATCAATATGGCAGTGAAGAAGCCACGTGCAGAGATTCCAATGACAGCTATTGTGACTGATTATTGTCTTACATTCGATCATCTGCAGCATGACGTATTGCAAGCTGTGGAAAGGGGAAATCTCCGTTATGGCTCAAAGATAAAGAAACCGCGGGTATTCTTCCAAATGAAAAGAACTGTATCCTCAACTATTGTGCGCAGCAAATTAAAGAAAGTCATTGACACACACAAACATTACACTTCTCAGTGCAAAAATAAGAGATGTAAATGTTGTAAGGACATTGATAGCGGAGAGAGCGTAAAAAGTAGCACAACTTATATGAAATATCATTTAGGTAGATCGGCTAACTGTAAAACTGCAGGAGGTGTTTATTTCGCTCAATGTCGAGAATGTGCAGCTCAGTATGTCGGAGAGACAAAGCATCCCTTAAAAGACAGGCTGACTAAAAGACGTCACCATATAAAAATTGGGTTGAAGGCTGATGGTGCAGCAGCTCATACAATCACTGAAGGAAGTGAACACACCTTTACGTATAAATTGCTTGACGTAGACACTAATGACAGTAAGAGAAGACAGATAGAGCAACGTTGGATAGGAAGACTACATACTGATCAACCTCCAGGCGTTAATACAGATAAGCACATTTTTCGCTGGTGGGATGTGCCTTGAAAAAGTATTTTGACATTTAGTGATAATTAATTTGTTTAAATGTGGTTATTTCACAAACCAATGTATTTATATACTGTTGTAGATTGTACTGAAGAAGACCCCTCGGGGTTGAAACGTTTAAAAGACAAAATCATTCTTGTTTTTCGCTGGACTTGAATTTATTCATATTTACATTGATTAAAGGTCTACTATGATCGCGAACGGCAGTCCACCTCAAACTATATATATATATATATATATATATATATATATATATATATATATATATATATATATATATATATATATATATATATATATATATATATATAGAATAGTTGCTAGGTCACACGAGGTGACTTTCGCATTGAAAACCAGCTACAGAATCCTATCCTTCATGATATCCAATTCCATACACCTGACTACTAACGGCCACATTGCCACAGCCTTTTTCGTATCGCCCGCTTTTTGTCAAATGTTGGTAGCCCCGAGCTCATCAGAAGGCTGACTACTTACTTTCCGCCTTTTGAAATTTGACTTATCTGAGATTCGAGCTGTCGCTCTCCGTACTTAGCTTGCTCTCTTGACTGCTAAGCTACGAATCCCGGATTACCAGATTTCACACATTAAATGAAACCTTCCATCATGATATCCAGAAACTGCATCGTCCGAGATGCTTCTCTGGCATGCCTTTTATAGATTTTATCGTATGAAATCATGAAGATCGATTAAAATCGGGACTGGTTATCATTTAATGGATGCTTTTTTATGTAATGAATAGTTGCTAGATCACACGAGATGACTTTAAAATTGAAAACTAGCTACAGAATCCATTCTTCATGATATCCAATTCTATACACCCTAGGGTGTATGGAATTGGATATCAAGTCACACGAGGTGACCTTCGCATTGAAAACCAGCTACAGAATCCTTCCTTCATGATATCCAATTCCATACACCCTGACTACATACGGCTCTATTGCCACATCCGTTTTCGTTTCGACCGCTTTTTGCCACATGTTGGTAGCCCCCGGCTTGTAAGAAGGCTGACTACAAACTGTTCGGATTTTGAAATTTACTTATCTGAGATTATAGCGGTCGCTTTCCGTACTTGGATTGTTCTCTTGACTGCCAGGCTACGAATTTAGGATTATTAGATTTCACACAGTATATAAAACCTTTCATGATCTCCAGAAACTGCATTGTCCGAGATGCTCCATGGCTTGCTTATTATAGATTGTTTCGTAAAAGATCATAAAGATCGTTTGAAATCGTGACTTGTGATCCTTTGGTAGATGCTTATTATGTATTGAATAGTAGCTAGGTCACACGAGGTGATTTCGCATTGTAAACAAGCTACAGAATCCTTTCTCTATGATATCTAATTCAATACACCCTGACAAGTTACGGCTCTATTGCCACAGCCGTTTTCGTTTTACCCGCTTTTTGCCACATATTGGTAGCCTCGGGAACGTCAAAAGGTTTACTACCAACTCTTCTCCTTTTGAAAAATGACTTATCAGAGATTTGAGCTGTCGCTCTCCGTACTTGGCTTGCGCTCGTGACTGCTAGGCTACGAATCTAGGATTATCAGATTTCACACCGTATATGAAACATTCCATCATGATCTCCAGAAACTGCATTGTCTGAGATGCTCTCTATCATGCCTTTTATAGATTGTTTTGTATGAGATCATGAATATAGATTGAAATCGGGACTTATGATACTTTGATGGATGCTTATTATGTATTGAATAGTAGCTAGGTCACAAGAAGCGACTTTCGCATTTAAGCCAGCTACAGAATACTAACTTTTGATAACTGATTTCATACACCCTGACTACTAACGGCTATTTTGCCACAGCCGTTTTCGTTTTGCCCGCTTTTTGCCATATGTTAGTAGCCCCGGGCTCGTAAGAAGGCTTACTAACAACTCTTCGCTTTTTGAAATTTAACTAATTCGTGTTTCGTGTCGCTCTTCGTACATGGCTTACGCTATTGACTGCTAGGCTACGAATCTAGGATTACCTGATTTTACACAGTATATCAAACCTTCCATCATGATCTCCAGAAATTGCATTGACCGAGATGCTCTCTGGCATGCTTGTTATAGATTGTTTTGTATAGGATCATAGAATCGATTGAAATCAGGACTGGTTATCGTTTGATGGATGCTTATTATGTATTGAATAGTAGCTAGGTCAGACGAGGTGACTTTAACATTGATAACCAGCTACAGAATTCTTCCTTTATGATATCCAATTCCATACACCCATACTACTAACGGCTCTATTTCACAGTCGTTTTTGTTTCGCCCGCTTTTTGCACAATGTTTGTCGCCTTAGACTCGTCAGAGGGCTGACTACCAACTCTTCCCTTTTTGAAATTTGACTTATCCGAGATTCGAGCTGTCGCTCTCCGTACTTGGCTTGCGCTCGTGACTGCTAGGCTACGAATCTAGGATTATCAGATTACACACCGTATATGAAACCTTCCATCATAATCTTAAGAAACTGCATTGTCCGAGATGCTCTCTGGCATGTCTTTTATAGATTGTTTCGAATGGGAATATGAAGATCGATTAAAATCGGGCTAGTGATCCTTTGATGGATGCATATTATGTATTGAATAGTAGCTAGGTCACAAGAAGTGATTTTCGCATTGAAAACCAGTAACAAAATACTTTCTTCATGATAACTAAATCCATACACCCTGACTACTAACGGCTCTATTGCCACAGTCGTTTTCGTTTGACCCGCATTTTGCCACATGTTGGTATCCCCGGACTCGTCAGAAGGCTGACTACCAACTCTTCGCCTCTTGTAAATTTGACTTATCCGAGATTCGAGCGGTCGCTCTCCGTACTAGGCTTGCGCTCTTGACTGCTAGGCTACGAATCTAGGATTATTAGATTTCATACAGTATATGAAAACTTCCATCATGATCTCCAGAAACTGCATTGTCCGAGATGCTCTCTAGCATGCTTATTATAGATTGTTTCGTATGGGATCATGAAGATCGATAGAAATTGTGACTGATTATCTTTTGACGGATGCATATTATGTATTGAATAGTAGCTAGGTCACAAGAAGTGAATTTCGCATTGAAAACCAGTAACAAAATACTTTCTTCATGGTACTTAAATCCATACACCCTGACTACTAACGGCTCTATTGCCACAGTCGTTTTCGTTTGACCCGCATTTTGCCACATGTTGTTATCCCCGGGCTCGTAGGAAGGATGACTACTAACTCTTCGCCTTTCGAAATTTGACTTATTTGAGATTCGAGCTGTCGCTCTCCGTACTTGGCTTGCGCTCTTGACTTCTAGGCTATGAATCTAGGATTACCAGATTTCACACAGTATATAAAATCTTATTTCATGATCTCCAAAATCTGCATTGTCCGAGATGCTCCCTGGCATGCTTATTATAGATTGTTTCGTATAAGATCATAAAGATCGTTTAAAATCGTGACTTGTGATCCTTTAATGGATGCTTATTATGTATTAAATTGTAGCTAGGTCACATGAGGTGACTTTCGCATTGAAAACGAGCTGCAGAATTCTTCCTTCATGATATCCAATTTCATACACCCAGACTACTATCGCCTCTATTGCACAGTCGTTTTTGTTTCGCCAGCTTTTTGCCACATGTTTGTCGCCTTCTACTCGTCAGAGGGGCTGACTAACAACTCTTCCCTTTTTGAAATTTGACTTATCCGAGATTCGAACTGTCGCTCTCCGTACATCATTTACGCTTTTGACTGCTATGCTACGAATCTAGGATTACCAGATTTCACACAGTATTTGAAATCTTCCATAATGATCTCCAGAAACGGCATTGTCCGAGACGCTCTTTGGCATGCTTATTATAGATTGTTGCGTATGGGATCATAAAATCGTTTAAAATCGGGACAGGTGATCCTTTGATAGATGCTTTTTATATATTGAATAGTAGCTAGGTTACACGATGTGACTTTCGCATTGAAAACCAGCTGCAGAATCCTTTTATTCCCATATCCAATTTCATACACCCAGACTTCTAACGGCTCTATTGCCACGGCCATTTTCGTTTCGTACGCTTTTTGCCACATGTTGGTAGCCCCCGGCTTGTAAGAAGGCTGACTACCCATTCTTCGCCTTTTGAAATTTACTTATCTGAGATTATAGCGGTCGCTCTCCCTACTTGGCTTGCGCTCTTGACTGCTAGGCTACGAATGTAGGATTATTTGATTTCACTAAAAAAACCTTCTTTCGTGATCTCCAGAAACTGCATTGTCCGAGATGCTCCCTGGCTTGCTTATTATAGATTGTTTCGTATAAGATCATAAAGATCGTTTGAAATCGTGACTTGTGATCCTTTGGTAGATGCTTATTATGTATTGAATAGTCGCTAGGTCACACGATGTGATTTCGCATTGTAAACAAGCTACAGAATCCTTCCTTTATGATATCTAATTCAATACACCCTGACAAGTTACGGCTCTATTGCCACAGCCGTTTTCGTTTAACCCGCTTTTTGCCACATATTGGTAGCCTCGGGCACGTCAGAAGGTTTACTACCAACTTTTCTACTCTTGAAAAATGACTTATCTGAGATTTGAGCTGTCGCTCTCCGTACTTGGCTTGTGCTCATGACTGCTGGGCTACGAATCCAAAATTACCAGATTTTACACAGTATATTAAACCTTCCATCATGATCTCCAGAAATTGGTTTGTCCGAGATGCTCTCTGGCATACTTTTGCCATAGCCGTTTTAGTTTCGCCCGCTTTTGGCCACATGTTGGTAGCCCCAGGCTCGTAAGAAGGCTTACTACCAACTTTTCGCTTTTTGAAATTAAACTAATCCGAGATTCGTGTCCTTCTTCATACATAACTTACGCTCTTGACTGCTTGGCTACGAATCTAGGATTACCAGATTTCACACAGTATATGATACCTTCCATCTTGATCTCCAGAAACTGCATTGTCCGAGATGCTCTCTGGCATGCTTTTTATAGATTGTTTCGTATGGGATCATAGAATCGATTGAAATCTGGACTGGTTATCCTTTGATCGATGCTTATTATTTATTGAATAGTAGCTAGGAATCACAAGGTGACTTTCACATTGAAAACCAGCTACAGAATCCTTCTTCATGATATCCAATTCCATACACACTGACTACTAACGGCTCTATTGCCACAGTCGTTTTTGTTCCGCCTGCCTTTTGCAACATGTTGGTTGCCCCTGGGTCGTCAGAAGGCTGACTACCAACTCTTCGCCTTTTGAAATTTGACTAATCCGAGATTCGAGCGGTCGCTCCCCGTACTTGGCTTGCACTCTCGACTGCTATGCTACGAATCTAGGATTATCAGATTTATACAGTATATAAAACCTTCCATCATGATCTCCAGAAACTGCATTGTCCGATATGCTCTCTGGCATGCTTATTATAGATTGTTTCGTATGGGATCATAAAGATCGATTGAAATCAGGACTGGTGATTCTTTTGATATATGCTTATTATGTATTGAATAGGAGCTAGTTCACACGAAATGACTTTCGAATTGAAAACCAGCTACAGAATCCTTCCTTCATGATATCCAATTCCATACACCCTGATTACTAAAAGCTCTATTGCTACAGCCGTTTTCAATTTGCCCTATTTTTGCCACATTTTGGTAGCCCCCGTTTGTCAGAATGCTGACTACAAACTCTTCGCCTTTTGAAATTTAACCCTTCCGAGATTCGAGATGTCGCTCTCCGTACTTGGCTTGCGCTCTTGGCGGCTAGGCTACGAATCCAGGATTACCAGATTTCACACAGTATATTAAACCATCCATCATTATCTTCAGAAACTGCATTGTCCGAGATGCTCGCTGGCATAATTCTTATAGATTGTTTCGTATAAGATCATAACGATCGTTTGAAATCGTGACTGGTTATCTTTTGATGGATGCTTATTATGTATTGAATAGTAGCTCGGTAACACGAGGTGACTTTAACATTGAAAACCATCTACAGTATTCTTCCTTCATGATATCCAATTTCATACACCCAAACTACTAACGGCTCTATTTCACAGTCGTTTTTGTTTCGCCTGCTTATTGCCACATGTTTGTCGCCTTAGACTCGTCAGAGAGCTGACTACCAACTCTTCCCTTTTTAAAATTTTACTTATCCGTGATTCGAGCTGTCGCTCTCCGTACTTGGCTTGCGCTCGTGACTGCTAGACTACGAATCAAGGATTATCAGATTACACACCGTATATGAAACCTTCCATCATGATCTTTAAAAACTGCATTGTCCGAGATGATCTCTGGCATGTCTTTTATAGATTGTTTCGTATAAGATCATGAAGATCGATCAAAATCAAGCTAGTGATGTTTTGATTGATGCTTATTATGTATTGAATAGTAGCTAGGTCACACGAGGTGACTTTCGCATTAAAAAGAGCTGCAGAATTCTTCCTTCATGATATCCAATTCCATACACTCAGAGTACTAACGGCTCTATTGCCCAGTCGTTTGTGTTTCGCCAGCTTTTTGCCACACGTTTGTCGCCTTGGACTCGTCAGAAGGGCTGACTACCAACTCTTCCCTTTTTAAAATTTGACTTATCCGAGATTCGAGCGGTCGCTCTCCGTACTTGGCTTGCGCTCGTGACTGCTAGGCTACGAATCTAGGATTGTCAGATTTGTATGGGATCATGAATATAGATTGAAATCGGGACTTATGATACTTTGATGGATGCTTATTATGTATTGAATAGTAGCTAGGTCACACGAGGTGACTTTCGCATTAAAAAGAGCTGCAGAATTCTTCCTTCATGATATCCAATTCCATACACTCAGAGTACTAACGGCTCTATTGCCCAGTCGTTTGTGTTTCGCCAGCTTTTTGCCACACGTTTGTCGCCTTGGACTCGTCAGAAGGGCTGACTACCAACTCTTCCCTTTTTAAAATTTGACTTATCCGAGATTCGAGCGGTCGCTCTCCGTACTTGGCTTGCGCTCGTGACTGCTAGGCTACGAATCTAGGATTGTCAGATTTGTATGGGATCATGAATATAGATTGAAATCGGGACTTATGATACTTTGATGGATGCTTATTATGTATTGAATAGTAGCTAGGTCACACGAGGTGACTTTCGCATTAAAAAGAGCTGCAGAATTCTTCCTTCATGATATCCAATTCCATACACTCAGAGTACTAACGGCTCTATTGCCCAGTCGTTTGTGTTTCGCCAGCTTTTTGCCACACGATTGTCGCCTTGGACTCGTCAGAAGGGCTGACTACCAACTCTTCCCTTTTTAAAATTTGACTTATCCGAGATTCGAGCGGTCGCTCTCCGTACTTGGCTTGCGCTCGTGACTGCTAGGCTACGAATCTAGGATTATCAGATTTCACACCGTATATGAAACCTTTCATCATGATCTTAAGAAACTGCATTGTCCGAGATGCTCTCTGGCATGTCTTTTATAGATTGTTTCGTATGGGAATATGAAGATCGATTAAAATCGGGCTAGTGATCCTTTGATGGATGCATATTATGTATTGAATTGTAGCTAGGTCACAAGAAGTGACTTTCGCATTGAAAACCAGTAACAAAATACTTCCTTCATGATAACTAAATCCATACACCCTGACTACTAACGGCTCTATTGCCACAGTCGTTTTCGTTTGACCCGCATTTTGCCACATGTTGGTATCCCCGGACTCGTCAGAAGGCTGACTACCAACTCTTCGCCTCTTGTAAATTTGACTTATCCGAGATTCGAGCGGTCGCTCTCCGTACTAGGCTTGCGCTCTTGACTGCTAGGCTACGAATCTAGGATTATTAGATTTCATACAGTATATGAAAACTTCTATCATGATCTCCAGAAACTGCATTGTCCGAGATGCTCTCTAGCATGCTTATTATAGATTGTTTCGTATGGGATCATGAAGATCGATAGAAATTGTGACTGATTATCTTTTGATGGATGCATATTATGTATTGAATAGTAGCTAGGTCACAAGAAGTGACTTTCGCATTGAAAACCAGTAACAAAATACTTTTTTCATGATAACTAAATCCATACACCCTGACTACTAACGGCTCTCTTTCACAGTCGTTTTTGTTTCGCCCGCGTTTTGCCACATGTTTGTCGCCTTAGACTCGTCAGAGTGCTGACTACTAACTCTTCCCTTTTTGAAATTTGACTAATCCGAGATTCGAGCGGTCGCTATCCGTACTTGGCTTGCGCTCGTGACTGCTAGGCTACGAATCTAGGATTATCAGATTTCACACCGTATATGAAACCTTTCATCATGATCTTAAGAAACTGCATTGTCCGAGATGCTCTCTGGCATGTCTTTTATAGATTGTTTCGTATGGGAACATGAAGATCGATTAAAATCGGGCTAGTGATCCTTTGATGGATGCATAATATGTATTGAATTGTAGCTAGGTCACAAGAAGTGACTTTCGCATTAAAGACCAGTAACAAAATACTTCCTTCATGATAACTAAATCCATACACCCTGACTACTAACGGCTCTATTGCCACAGTCGTTTTCGTATGGTAGTTCACCCTACTGATGATTGCTGCCGGCTACCATCAGATCGTCTAGGAGTGATAAAGAAGTCTGCTCTGCATGTAATCGAACTCCGGTTTTTGGCAAAATTTACAATTATGAAACTGAAGCTTTTTAGCTCCCGGAGCACAGTTTTACACATTCTACGATTAAATTATAAAAACGTATCCGACAAAGGGATCCTGTGAGAAAGCAAGCAGCGACAGCAATTAAAATTCCTGCCGAATAAAATTAGGATGATCCGGAAAGCACGTTGTTAGTTTAAAGAGGCTATGCCCATGCTACTTCGTTAGCAAATTCTCGGAGATGCCTTTTAAATATATCACAAGGCAGCCGAAACGACTGATGGTAGTTCACCCTACTGATGAGTGCTGCCGGCTACCATCAGATCGTCTAGGAGTGATAAGGAAGTCTGCTCTGCATGTAATCGAACTCCGGTTTTTGGCAAAATTTACAATTATGAAACTGAAGCTTTTTAGCTCCCGGAGCACAGTTTTACACATTCTACGATTAAATTATAAAAACGTATCCGACAAAGGGATCCTGTGAGAAAGCAAGCAGCGACAGCAATTAAAATTCCTGCCGAATAAAATTAGGATGATCCGGAAAGCACGTTGTTAGTTTAAAGAGGCTATGCCCATGCTACTACGTTAGCAAATTCTCGGAGATGCCTTTTAAATATATCACAAGGCAGCCGAAACGACTGATGGTAGTTCACCCTACTGATGAGTGCTGCCGGCTACCATCAGATCGTCTAGGAGTGATAAGGAAGTCTGCTCTGCATGTAATCGAACTCCGGTTTTTGGCAAAATTTACAATTATGAAACTGAAGCTTTTTAGCTCCCGGAGCACAGTTTTACACATTCTACGATTAAATTATATATATATATATTGGAACCAAACTTTTGGTTCCAATAGAGAGAGACAAAATTTATTTAATTTATTTATTAAAACGACGTAGTGTCGTTTTTACAGATTCAAGCGAAACTAACAGTGACTTATATTCCTACCTTGCTCTTAGAGGCTGACATTTTGACAATGGAGAGAGAATTTCATGTAACTTACGTTTAATTTATTAATGGAATGATTGGATTTTTGGATTCCTGTGGCTTTTTGCCACGGGCCAATTGACGAGGGACTTCCGGGTGGCGAATTCAGCATGCAACTCCTATATAGGGAACAATCTACAATTTACACTTATTGAATCTGACTCGCTAACGTACTCCCACTGTAACAACTGTCATCGATGGGGGCATTGGGCTGCTGGTTGTAGTCTACCCCATAAATGTAGAGTCTGTGGTACGACAGATGAACACTAATGTAAGTGTGACAAGAATCCTGCTTGTACGAATGGCGGAGATGGTCACCCTGCCTTGTCAAAGAAGCGCAAAGCTTTAAAGTGCTATCAGAAAAAACTTTAAGGTACGGTAGAGAAACCGACAAGCTTAGTGGAGGCATGTGGCTCAATCAATACGAGCGACAGAATTTCAGACACTGATGTTATATGAATTTTATAGTAACCAAAAACCATGCCTCGTGAGTCAGTTAGATAATATGATTCAACGTTTAATGGAAAAATTGATTGAGTCATTAACTCTGTCCGTATCTGTCAAGACCTCCATAAAGAAAGTACCCAAATCGAAAAAGAGAGCGGTTGGAACATCGACAAAATTTTAATCCAAACGTTGCTGACTTAGATCCCGCAATATACAGGACTTCGTCGTATATCCAGGATAATTGGATATTGCTTAATGGTCACAAACGTCCGCTGATATGGTGAATCTCACTAGACGGGTATCACTTAAAGTTCTGTAATATCAGGCAACCATTTCACTCTCGTTCGGCTTTTTGTATTTGCTTTACTGCAATGGTGAATGTTCCTCATTACTTCATATTTTCAGTTGCCCTCGCTTATGGCACATGTCGTTGAAAGATATCGATATCATGAAACGGCTCTAGAATGGAAATATATATAATTTAGAGGTTCAATTAAGGCTAACCGCGTGAACGTAAATCAGAAATTTACTTAACTCTTCCTTAGTTTTGATTCCTGAAGATTGCATAATTTATTTATAGGTGTACCTTGATTGCAATTATATAATTATGTGATTATTTTTGTAATTTCTTTAATTTTTACCCATGCTAAGAGGCGATTGGGCATTATAATAATAATCTCTTCATTAGTATTATAATTATTGGCTAAGTTGAGCATTATTATTACAATTATTGGCCTATTTGGGAATGCTACGAATCGTTCCTTCATAGATATATGCGTTTTTAACTCTTTGGTTCCGTCGTACTCATTTTATCGAATATCAGACCCTTTTAAATACCACGACAACCGCAAAAATGCAAAATATAAAGAACGAATAATGAAAATTGAGCATGCATCTTTTCATCTAATTATCTTATCGACTACATTAGGTATGGATCCGACAACGAACGCAGTACTGAAGCAAATATCAAGACAGATATCCATTCGCGGCCATTTTTCGTACATGGATTGAACCCTACGATCAAGGATATCAACATTAATAGCAAAGCAGTTTCAATGTCAATAAGGATGCAACCTTACGCATTTTGGAAAGCAGACATGGAAAACCAATTATCACACAAAATCATATATAACGTTCTAAGTCTAATAATGATAAAAGACCTATTCGCGGATAACCCGTAAATTGTAATTTTCTGATTGCAAAAAATACATTTTTTTAATTATTGGTTAAGTTATTTATATATAGATAAAATGCTAACTAAAGATAAACGACATTTAATTTTCTGAACCCAATACTGCTTTGGTGACATGACATTGAGAGTAGAGCAGGACCGTGCTTTAGCCAATACTCGCCTCCCGTCCGTCTTAACTTGTTAAAACAAATAAACGTGTAATCACAAATTCCAATCAAATGTATAAAATTATAGGTTTGCTGACAACGCTTCAATAAAATAATGATCACAATGACAGAAAATAACCAATAAAATTTCTATGTCATTTGAAAAATATAATTTTCACAAGCTTTTTACATCACTAAAATTTGGTCCCATATCACTTTTTCACGTTTAATGAGAATAAAAATAGCATCTCAAAACTTTTTTACATATTTTAAATAGTTGATAATTATATATTATTGATAAATAATTATTGGAACTGAATCAAAGAAAAGAAGAAATTATTTTTGATATTTCGTTAACTTCTGTTAGCATCTTCAGAAAATTACATTTACTGAAGATTAAGTAATTTCTAAAGTAATTTTCTGAGGATGCTAACAGGAGTTAGCGAAATATCAAAAAAATTTCCTCTTTTCTTTGATCCAGCTCCTATAATTATTTACTTTTTTACATTTTTAAAACATTTTAACATATAAATTATATACACTAACAATTTCTGAATTATGGACCATGTGACAAAAAAAGTGTCTTAAAATGTCATGTTTAACTTAAACTGTAAATTTGAAATAAACCAATAGATTTTTGTATATTCGTTATTATGTTTCAAAAAGCAATTATGTTTTTAAGTATACTTATATACTAAATGATTTTATATCAAAATCATTTAGTATATAAGCAATTGTCCGTGATCAAAAAAATTGATCGTGAATATTAGATTGACCTTGTTTTAAAGATTCGGAGCATTCTCTGTTGTACTTGTCACATAAATTTGAGTCGCACACTTTGTTTGCTCTCTACAGGTTCTGCTCTACAACCGACACTCTTCATCTGGCATTCTATAGTCATGACATCGAAGAAACTATAAGGACTGCCTTATAAAAAACTAATTGAAAATGTAGCTTGATTTTGTTATAGTATTAAATAAATGTCTTTTTACTAATTATTGTATCTTTTTTATTGCGATCCATCCTTGAGAATACAAAAAATACTTTATTTATTTGATATTTCGACTGTACTTAGCAGTCCTTTTCAATTGTAAGAACTTTAATAACCAAACCTTTTTTTAAAGTTCTTACAATTGAAAAGGACCGCTAAGTACAGTCGAAATATCAAATAAATAAAGTATTTTTTGTATTCTCGGGGATGGATCGCAATAAAAAAGTTACTTTTGACCCGAAAGCAATTCTCAACGATAATTATTGCATGTGATAAATTAAATCATAACATTAACAGTCAAGAGATGGACCTTCTTCCAATTGTTTGCCATTTGTTAAAATATCAATCATTTGTCTTCAAACGGTATAGGGATCAAGTCCAACAAGCATACACCAGCAAGACACCTTATGATTAGGAACACCTAAGGGAATCGAAGATTACCCTAGGTGTCCCAATCATAAGTCTGCCAAGCTCCGATGTCCCAAACTCGTCGCATGATAATAGGTAGTCTTAACATAATATGCTTAAGAAACTTTGGTCTAGATTTCGGGGGGGGGAATAATAAAAATGTCGACAATACAGAGTTGTACTTCTTGTAACACTTTGGTGAAATAAAATAAATATCCAAAATAAAAATAGAAACGAAAAGGCAAATACAAAAATTAGATCAAATAATGGAAAGATTAAAATTCCAATAAAATTAAGAATTGATTGAATTATGTTAATATAAAATGTAACTACATAAAAACTTTATGTTTGTTTTGAAACAATGGTTTTATCCTTTGTTTTAGAATTGATTTAAATTATCAGCATTACTGTTAAATTCAACTAGCAATTAAACACTAGACAAATATTTATTTAACTTCAAATTTTATACGGCGCAAATCTTGCCATGTAACTGAGATCGAAAATTGATGAAAGTTTTTGGTTCTCTAATTAATAATGACCAGATTATCAAGCAATCTGTCAACTCACCGTATCCTCCTTTTCATATGGTCTAAATAACTTGACGGTCGTAAGAAATTTTGATACTCAGGTAGCACACAAGTCCTTCATAATGTCGTTACGTTATAAATGGATGCATTTTCAAAGGTCATATAAATGCTTTGATTAGTTGTTTGATGCATTCTCTGAATAATTCAGAGCAACGTTTACCAATGTATTTGTCTTTGGCATGGCAAACAATGTACTGGTCCGAAGAAATGATTGCGGCAACTTTAAAAATGGAGTTTTACCTAGCATCGTGACTCAAATGTTTCAGAACAAGCTGAATACGAGACAACAATATAAATTTGTGCTATGTGCCTGGCCTCATAAATAGAGATGAGTTTAGCGTGAAACAAGATTTTATTATAAGACTAATTCGCTAACAAAAAAATAATAATTCAGAAATAACGAAGGGATTTTATTTACAACAAAATCCTTAAAAGTAGTTGGCAAAGTGTATAGATCATGTATTAGTAACAAGTTCCAATAATTGTTTATCCGTTTAACCCCCGCGTAATAAAAACACCAAACTGTGCAACATTGAATATTGAGATCCAACAGTTACGATAAAATTGCATTTGGAAACCAAATGCAATTTTATCGATTTATATGCTTTCTTAGTCAAACTTAATAATTAGATTAGCTAATAGAGTCTACATACAAATTAAAAATAAAGATAATTATAAAATAAAAATAAATTTTAATGAATTGACTAATAAATAATATACAATGTATTCGAATGAAGAATAGAGGTCATCAGGAGGAACTGCCATGTTATCATAGCAATTCCTATAGCAGTCTCGAAATTCCAAATTATTAAAATGAATCAATAGTTATTTTTATGCCAAAAAATATTATTTTTCAGTAGCTGTAAAAATGAACGTATTACGTAATAAATTTTTGTTTGCTAAACAATGTAAAAATTCACAAAATTTTCAAAATACGAGTTGAATTCTTAGATGTCCTAGTAATCCTCAACTCATAAAATGCTAAGTGCGATTTAACAAATAGACAGTAAATGTGCAGCTATACAATTTATCATAAACTGATTTATTTGAAGTAACGATTGGTAATAATGTCTCTTAAAGTTCATCAAATTTGACATATTTCTAATGTCTGGTTACAAAGTGTAGTTTATGTCCATATTAGTCCTAATATGACCTGATTAGGACATACAATCTAGCCAACTCTAATTCTTTCTCGTTTCCCAACCAACATTCACTTTCCTCTCTCCTAACTAAAGTGTTACCAACTAAACTATACCAACTAAACTTTATATAGTTTTTACTATATCACTTAAGGAAATAAGTTTAATGCTAAAACGTTATTACAAATATTGAAATTTATTATTAAAATATTATTCAAAATATAAAATATTTATTCAAAATATTGAAATTTTGCTTATATGAGAATATTGTGGCAGAAGCTGGGCGCAACTCATTGAACAAGTAGCCACTCAGGATAAAAGATGCCGCTGAACATTAAAGTGTGAATGAAACCATGTTCGTATAGAAACTGGTGATGAAAGGTGACGGAGAGCTTTACAATTTTGTGAATCCTATAAAATTGAAACGGTTGTGCTTTTCGACAGAAATACTACTTTAAGTGTTGGGTGTTTAATAATTGTAGGCATGCACACTGGCGACGATGATGTTACACTCAAAAACATTCTTCAGCATCAAAATCGGCTGCTAAAACGGCTTATCGAACAAAGCAGTTGAACAACTACGGGTGCAGAACATATTCCGATCTCAGTCTATATACAATATTCTGAGAATATCGAATCATGATCGGATTATACCGAGCAACTTGAACACCACTTTAAATTGCAAGGTGTTGAGAAGGACGTACAAAAGAAACAATTCTTGCTTTCTTGGGTAGCTCCTGAAACCTAGCAAGTGATGAATCAATTGAATGCAGGTCAGACTATAGAAGATGTGTCATTCGCCCAGATACAACAATTAATCACGGAACATGTTGTGAAACCAAAGCATTTTATAGTTTTCACCTTAAACAGAAAAATACCAAAGTCACTTAGCCGCGCTCCCTCCTTTATCACATTCAAACACTTCATCCGTTCACACCTTCTCGACACATGATTTACATTTTTGTTTTGTTGTGGTCATGTAAGCGTGCGCTGGAACGCATTTGCCACGTTAAAATATACCTTTTTTTGACAAAAAAAGGTTGTTTTTCCGTTTGTCATTGATTTTACAGAAGAAAGTGAAATAATGTTTTTATCAAAATTAGATTATTTATCTAAGTCAAAATATTTTATAGTATAAATTTGGAAAAAAACAACTTAATCTGAAGATTTTATATAGGAATTTCTTACGATTTTGTAAAGAAAATTTCCATTTTAAAATTTTTTAATCTTAAGATTTTCTAATTTAGATTTATAAGTTAATAATATAACTTATAAACTCATAAATTACACGATGTACTTGTTTTCTTTGTCTTTTGCAACAAGCGCTCTAATATGTGTATCACGGTTATGAACTCCCATTGTCTGCATTTGTTCAAGTTTGGATGCATAAAGTTGTTCTGGGGTTTGGTTTGGTTGTTGATTTGTCGGCTGATGTTGCTAGTGATGAAGATTTAATAGTTAAAACAACGAAGCAGTATAATGTTGATTTGAATTTTGTAACTTTATATCTTACATTTTTTGTATAATTTTATATTTATAGTACCCTATAATCTGTATTGAGTGAACAATTTATTTTAATAAGTGAAAAATCAATCGATTTAAAACATTTAATGTTATATTATTTAAAATAGAGAGATTCTTTCCAAGAACTGTTACCCAAACGAACACATCAGGTTATTTCTGATATTTTAGAGTTTTTCCGCAACAAAAACAGTTGACAAATTCGAGTACATAATAATGTCGAGGTATAATAACGATGTACTTGCTCTGAATATATTTCATTGGTAGAATGTATATTGTTGTTTAAGAATTTTATCATTCTTTCGGAGAAAATTTGCTATTTAAGCAACGTGATCAATGAATTTTTACAATATTGACACTGTTACATCATTTTACATCAATCCGAATAAGACTACAATAACTTCAGAATCTCATTAGTAAACGGTAAGTCTTGACAATTTTTATGACTATAAAAATCTCGGAATGCTTTATTACTGTATTTTATTTTTGAGTTTCTTTGTGTATTACAGACTTATACGGGGATAGCAATTAAGTATTTAAACTGATCAAAATCAAAGGTTAATCAGTGGAACGTATCAATGTTATAAAAATGAATTTGTAATGTACAAATAAATTGTACAAATAATTTGTATTAAAAAACCAGCACCTTGCGATAATACATTTAAAATATTATATAAACTAGAAAAATAGTTTTTTAATAAAATTGTGTTTAATTATTCATACTTTATGATAATCGATTGTATTTTCATCTTTATTTAAAATTTCGATATATTAGGGGAGATGCAAGTCAATGATTTCTTTAAATTATTTCAGATTTTCTAGTACCTTAAAAGTACAGTAATTGTCACACTTAACGATTAAAGCATGATATATCAAAAGTTTATAAACGTTTAGCAATTATATGGCAAGATAAATCGTTATAAAATTTATACTTATGCCTAATGCGTTTATCATTTACAGTGATTAATTTGTGAAATCAAATCAAGTCTAAAACTTTAACATTTATCGAACTCAATCAAGCGATTTTGTTTACCTTATTTAAGTCTAGAACTTTAACAATTATTGAATTCAATCAAGATTCTACTTTGTTAAGAGCGACTTTATATTTGTCTTTAACAATTAAGACGTTATTGATACTCTGATTTATAACTGTTCAAAAACTGTAGTAACGTTTATTGTATCGAATTCAATATTACTTTTATCCGCGCGAATGAAGAAGTCAACAAGTTTCTTGTTGACTTCATTAGAAGTCAACAAGTTTATTTCATAATTTGATTAACTTCGATAATCACTTTATTTATTTCGTTACAGAAGAATATATACTTTATTCATTAAACCTTTAAGATCAGCAATGCATTGACACCTTGTTTGTATAAAGCTTAAAACTAATTATAATTAATATTACTAGAAACTATTAATGATTGATTGTAATCATTCATCAGTGTTTCTATTACATTCATTAAGTTACTATCACATTATACCATAATAGTAAATGTTGCTATTTGAATATTGTTATCCCGCTTGATACTTGGCTAGTTTTCCTTATTTATGATGACTAAGTTGTGAGGAGTATAATTGGCATTTAGCTGATCACATACGTTTACAATGCCAACATCTTTGGAATACGTTCAAATCATTCGACAGATAGTCATACACATTTCTCGTCTAAGCCTGTATAACCTTTTGTTGAGGTTGTTCTACACTCAAAAACAATACTAGGCTGTGCTACAAATAGTACTAGCTCAATCCATACAACAATGCACACCTTGTTCAAAAACTGTAGTAACGTTCATTGTATCGAATTCAATATTTCTTTTATCCGCGCGAATACAGTTATCAACATTAATTAGAAGTCAACAAGTTTTATTTCATAATTTGATTAACTTCGCTAATCGCTTTATGTATTTCGTTACAGAAAAATATATACTTTATTCACATGGCCTTTAAGACCAGCAATGCATTGACACCTTGTTTGATTATATATACAACCAACTGACTATCATTCACATTGATTAAGTTGTAGAATCAAATTAAGTCTAAGACTTTAACATTTATAGGTCTCAATCAATTGCTAAATGTTCTCTTGTTATAAACGCTTACATATTCGTCTTTAGCAATTAAGACGCTATCGATACTATTATCCTTAAAGGTTTAAAATTATGGTAAAAATCATGATGTTAAATTTAGTATTTCATTTAAGACGGAACGTATACAGTTCTCAGCATTAATTGGAAATAAACAATTTTTAGTTCATAATTTGATTAACTTCGATAACCTCTTTATTAACTTTGTTTCGTTCAAATATAAGTGTTTATTATAAGACCTGTCAGAACAGCAATACATCGAAACCTTATTTTTGTAAAGCCTAAATATAATTATAATGAATATAATTTATTATAATTCATTAATATTACCAGAAATTATTATTAACAATTAATTGTAATCATTCAAAAGTGTTTCTATATGAGTAATTAAGTCATTACCACCTTATATCACATTTGGATTTTTCTAATTGCGCTTGATACTTGACTCGTTTTTCTTCGTGATGCCAAAGTTGGTAGAAGTATAATTGCCATTAGACTGACCAAATACGTTTATATAACTTTATATAAATACTTTTATTACAAGAAGGCGAGGAAACTGTTTCCCCGCCTTCTTGTAATAATTCGGATTGGAAACGAATTTTCTCAAATACTTTGATATAACGTTCAAATCAATTTCAAGATAGTCCTGCAATCCTACATGTAAGCACGCATTATCTAACGTTGAGATGTCACGAGTCAATACAAAAATTGTATTTTTACGATATAAGTTAACTTTTTAATAAATATTTATTAAGAATAAGCTGAATAAATTTGTTCATTTATTGAATAAAAATTATTAGAATAATATACACATATATCACTATGATACACTATAATGTTGTATAAAAGGAATTAATGCCAATTGAGATACGGAACTTATGTCGTTGTTCAATGGCATCCAATGCAGACTACATGCTGTCCATTGCCGGAAAACACTTACGAATCGCTAGTCTTACCTGGAGCCATATATCGTTTTACGATAATTCGCTTTTCGATTAAATACTGCAGTCAATTCTAGCAGATATTTGCAATTTCAATGTTGTTAATGGAACAAACGTGCAACATGTCAATATCAGCAGTATTAGTTATCGTCAATATAATATTCGCTTTAACGATTTGAAACCTGCTTGATGTGAAAGCTTATGTGAGAGCAAATACAACTTCTGAGTCTATTTGATCAAACTTATTTTCTGGTGGGATCAAAAACTTAAATTCTAAAAGACGGAGAAATTACCATTCCATAAGGCTTATCAGATCAGCAATACATATACTATTATTAACAATTGATTGTAATCGTTCATCAGTTTATATTAGAGTAATTAAATCACTACTACTGGTAAAAAGCTTAAATACTGCAGACTTTCCATTGAAATATACAACAATGCTAGACGGTACGACAATTATCGAACAGATCAACAGCAAGATTGTCACTAACTTTGTTTTTTTAATCAAGACAAATTTAATTATGTGGAATAGTAAATGTACAATATTAATAAATATTAATATTGTTTAAAATTAATAATTCAATTATTATTTTATGCAAATTAGAATATTCAAATAAAGCAGCTGACGTTTATAAGGCTAACGTCTATTAGAGAAAGTTGAAATCATTTGCAAACCATATCCAACATCTAAAGTGCATCATCTTATGTTGTGGTTTTTTATGTTTAAAAACAATTATATGATATACCACAGATAGTGCAGGCTCAATCATAATAATAAAGATTTTTTTAATACAAAAAACAAAACATGATAAATAAGAAGGAAAAGAAAAAGATCTCTTGGTAAAAAACCAATATGATTCATGGGGTTGTCTTATCCACTGTCATGCCACAAAGATCAGATCCCTCTAGCTTACACCAGTGCGCCGCCTTTCGTCTAAACCACTCAGGGTCTCTCACATACTTGAGAGTATATAGTCGAGGCGTACTATGGTAGTTAATCTTGAGATGAGAAACTTAAGAAACCTTGGTCTTTGTTCTGGGGAGGTCCTCTAAAAAAGACCAATCTCGAGATTGCCCATGGCTTGTTTCAGATCCCATCTAGCTCTCTTCAGTGCACTCTTGAATTTATTCAAGTCTGAACCAGCCGAACATTTAACCGTAATGGTACACCCAAGGTATTTTACTCAAGCAGAGAGCTGAGATTGCTAGTCTCTTTAGTTTTTAATTTGTCGCAGAGGCACCATTAAAAACAACCATCTGCGATTTGGATGAGTTTAGAATAAGATTGGACTGGTCTTTTAATCTTAAAAAGAAACGGATGATGCCTGAGACTACATCTATGAACCTGGGTCCAGAGAACATGGGTGTGATATCATCAGCGTATATTACTAGATGTTGATTGTGTTTAAATGTCTTAAACGATACGATAGTAGCAGCAAGACATAAGATAGGAGAGTGGGGAATTTTAAGGCACACCTGTAATAAGGTGGAACTGTCGAGCATCATGGTCGTCTTCATATAAGAACCGCTTGGTATACAGCAGTATTTCCATCATGTTAACAACTCTCACAGGCAACCCGAGGGACCTAAGAGAAGAGATAACAAAGTGAATGGAAATACCGTCAAATGTAGCGACAAAATCAAGGAAAACAGCTACAACGAGCTGATGAAGGTTGTACATAAAGAACCGGTGTATATCACTAGCTGCTAAATAAACCGAGCGACCATTGACAAACGATGAAAACTTGGTAGGATTAAGATACGCCTACTTAAATAATCGAGGATTCTACGTGCAAGCGCATTTTAGTAGATGGATATAAGGGAATTTTGTATCGAAATAGGAAGCAAATCTTTGGGGGCATGATACGACTTTTTTCTTAAATAAAATATTCTTCGACTAATGTTGATGCTGGCAACATCAAATGGGAAGGCTAACAGCAGCGTAATGGCGACCTCCTTTCTCTGACTGTCTGTCAAAAGCTGACAGCATTGAGTGTATCATGGGATCTGGAGGTGCCCGGAAGTGGACCCCAGGCATAATCTCTGCCCTGAAATCGTTCCAAAGCCGGACTGGCTGAGGAGATTAAGTGGCTTCATAATAATATAGGGTTAGCGACTCCTCCAAAACTTTGTCAAGGCCTACTCTGCTAATCTAAACAGATGCCTGCTCCTTCCAGCAGACAAACTTCTCCTTTTGGAATATCTTCAAAAAGGAAGACTGAAATGGATTGAGACGAGCAATGTCGTCTTATCTCCAATCAACTAGAACCTAAATCTAGAGCTCCAGTATTCTTTGGAGATGACTTGCCTGAGGGAAATAGTGAGATTGTGAAAGTTTAGAATTTTACCTAGGACCCTGAGTTTTGTTAGAGTGGGAATGAATAAACGACCTTTATAGGTTTTCGAAATTATCGTTGTAGCTTGCGAAAAGCGATAAGAATTAAATCGGGTCAGACTTGCATTACCTACGTCTGAGAAGAGTGAAATCACAGCCTGGAAGACGGCTACTCTGATTGAATCAAAGTGAAACATTCTCCTCAGCAGTGTGTCTTCCTCTAATCGCCAGTCAAGTAAGTCATGCGATGTGGAAAGTTGTTGGCACGACTGCTTAATACAGGCAGGCTTTAGCAGCCACCTCTTGTGTAGCAGTAGTATGTCGAGGAGTGAATTTGTTTTTGTGCAATGAAAAGTAGGGGATAGTAGTTTATGTATAAGATTAACATTCCTAGATTTGCGAAGTGCTGCATTAATCCAACGACTAATTCTGTAGTTGAAATCACCAAGTAACATGTTCATCCTTATGAAAACTTGTTTATTTTGATGTCTTTTACAAATTTGCAGGCTCAATCGTTACACCGATGTATACCACGCTTAACTCAGTTACAATAACGTCACACACTATTATGTCGCGCTATTGCAATTCCTCGTATTTTTCTCGAGTGAGGGGTTTTAAATTAAAATAATCACCACAAAGGCATTGCTTACATACATTTTAGGTTCTATACATATCTTAATGTTAATGCATCTCTGAAATCTCTAATCTAAGATGATTATCCATGCCTTTAGATTGTAACCTGACAACCAATAAGTTTATTTTTTATTTCGCTTGGATTAATGTGATTTTTAATATTGTATTGATTTAATCAATTTGTATTTTATTCGTTCAAGATTCTTACTTTTATGCTATTCATTCGACTGATAATTGCGATTGGATCTCGCTTACAGGGATTTGATTTTTATTAGCATATAATAAGCTGGATCTCCGTACTGAAATATCATAATATTTAAATAGGTAATTATCCAAGCTGATATGTAGGGCAGAGGAATAAGGGCCAAAACAAGATAACATAGCAGTTCCTTCTGTTGTCTTCTAATCCTTATTATGATACATCGTCTGTTGTCTATTTGTAAACACAAAAAAAATATTTTTTAAATTTCTCTTTTAAATTTTAACTTAATAAATTTAAATTATCTAACATATTATATAACAATTATTTATCATTTATTTTTTTATTATTTTTTAATTTTTTATATAGTAATATTTTAAATTTATAAATAGTATAAAATAAGTATACTCAGTTTGTTGATCTTATTATCAGCAAATCTTTGCTGATCTTATTATGGGTATACCAAGACTGTCCATTTATGTTGATTTAGAGATAATCATTTCATTGTGCGATATTAGGTTATTAGCTACATCTTTTCCAATTGTTTGACATTCTCGATTTCACGATTTGCGGTTCTACGATTATTGACGATTAATTGTAATCATTTAAGTGTTTCTATCAGAGTAATGAAGTCACTTCTATTGGTAAATATTAGATACTGTAAATCTACGAAATCAATTAAATCTAAAAATCAATATTTCTAAAACATAATGTCTTCTTAAATAAAGCGTTTGCTATTTATTTGGATTGTCAAAATACCAGTGTCTTTGCTCGCTCCGTAGTATAACAAGTTGTGATTTACCTGAGTCAATGTCCATAAACTGTGAATTTTAATTCGTTCGATAAATCATTTTTGAAAGCATCTACATTTTTCCTATATTGTCCCGCAATAGTAAAACGATATCCTCGTATTAGCTGTGAGACTGCACAAATTAGAGTGAATCCATTGATCCGTCATAAAGTAATAGATTATATAAGCGAATAATTGATTTATTCTTCTGGTATATGAGAAAACACTTTTCTTCGCCGCAGCCGATAAATTTTGAGATTAAAGTAATCCATCCAAGTGTTGCTACACTTACGTTGTATTTTACCTGTTTATGAGCATAACTGTGTAAAAACTAAATCTAAACAATATAAATATATGAAATATATGTTTCGATACATTGATGATATATGTGTATTTAATTCTAATAATTTTTATTCAATTAGTGAGCACATTTATCCAGAAAGCCTTATTCTTAACAAAACCAATATTAATGATAAAGAAGGTGTATATCTAGATATGAACATTAAATTAACATTAACTAAAACTACTATTAATTTATATCGTAAAGATGACATATTTAAATTTACAAGAAACATATTTTTGCATGAGCATTCATGCATACCATATAATATAAAATATAATACATTAAATAATGAAATTTTAAGAATTGCAACAATATGTAATGATATTGGCTTTCTTAAAAATCATTTAAATAATTTAATAGATACATATTTTAAACTAGGTTACTATAAAAATAACATCAAGCAGAAAATAGTAAAATATATAAATCAACACAATAATATAAAGAATAAATTTAAACTCTTAAGTGGCAAATTTTTATGGATGAATAATAAATAATATACTTTGCATTAGAATAAGATACTAGATAGTTATTTCAGAGGAAATACATCATTAGCATGTATTTGGCCCCGCTGCTATGTTGGGTAGAGGAGTTAGGGGCCGAAACCTGATAGCATAGCAGTTCCTCCTGATGACCTCTAATTCTTATTCTGATACAACGCCTGTTATTTATTAGTCAATTCATAAAAATGACGTTTATTTTAAATTTTATTTTTTATTTTTATTTTTTAACTTGATTAAAATTATAGAAAATCTAAAAACAATTATTAATTTTATTATTTAATTATTAAATTTTGATTTAGCATTATTATGTTTTGTTTATTTTATAATTATATAACAATACGTAGACTCAGTTAGCTGATTTAATAGTTATCATTAAAAGCAGCCTTAGCAGTTTCGGGACTCGATAAAGACAAATGATTAATATACTGCTACGCATATAGATAAGTTTTTGAAAACAATATAGCTGTCAACTTGTTTCAAACCAGATTTTGTCTTGATGGAATGACATACCTTCGTGAGTGTCAAGCAAGAATGTATATAGTTGCCCGTCCTATTCTAGTAATTTTAGCTCTCTATGTGAAATTTTTTCAACTCTGCGAAAACATCTATAATTACGCACTTCGATGTGTCATAACCGTATCTCACGGAATTATATGCTCGGTTCAAACATTATCTTATTTTATAGGAAAAGTAGGTATTACTAAATGTTTTCGACGACTTTGTTGATAATGTACACTTTGGAAAAGATACCGTCCCACATGTATTAACAAACTAACGATTCTAAATAGTTCCTGGAAAATGTGTATGTGTTGTATCAGCAGCATTATTTACATCAACGAGCTAAAAAATAGCTAAATACAGCCATTTCAAGTCCATGTAGTTTATATGCCGACGACTTGAAAATTTGGCGACCAATAATGGATGACCGAGATCCAATGATACTCCAGAGAGACATTGATAATATTAAGGTCTGGTGTATTCAACGGAGACTGGTATTAAACCCCGATAAGTCAAAACATATGTGCATCGGACATCTACACATCATTTCGTCATATACCATTAAAGAAAGATAAATTGAAACAGTTCCCCAATTTCAAGACCTTGGAGTGATCGTAAATAGAAGCTTATCGACCATCCCACATACCAATCATACAGTTGCTAAATGCCGTCAAATTTTAGGAGTTATTAGAAGGACCATTGGCCAGCTTGACGCATCCAGTTTTAAGTTAATTTTCAATGCTTTTGTCTTATCTTTAATGAGATACGCTTCACCTGCCTGCCACCCTCAAACTACGACAGAGATGAACCTTAACGAATCTATATTACGCAAGGCCACACATCTTGTACCCAGCCAACGCAAGCTCTCATTCATTTTTCGACTCCACGCACTTGGTGTGACCACAGTGAAGAAATCTTTAAAGTCCTCTGATTTAATGTTTTTGTGGACAACGCTTAATGTTTAAAAAGGGCAGAGGGAACATGTGTTTTGTAAACTATTCGAATTTCGAAATTCAAACAGATTGAGGTGACATCACCTCACGTTAAAGACCCACATTCGTCCACGAAGAAGATTTAACACAATTGTCAACCGAACGTGGAAAAGCTGGAATAAGCTACCAAGTCAAGTGGTTTCGGCCTCCAGTATTTTGTCCTTTAAGAAAAGTCTGAAGAATACTAACTTAGCACTAACTTAGATACTAACTTAGAACAATCCGATTTTCATTGATATTTGTTTTTTACCCTGTACCCAGCCTGTACGAGCTCTGCGCTCTTTAACTGCTGTTGTATTTAATAATATAGTCATTATATTATAATGTTATTATATAACATTATAATATAATGTTATATATAACATTGGTGCGATATTTAGTAGGACAAATCATTTTAATATGTCCTGCACAACATTAAAGCCTTTAAATAATTTTTACTATTTCAAACGACGAAAGTTAGAAAAAAGGATAAGAACTAATCGAGGTTTGAGTAAACCAGTTTCTTTCCATGAGTTTCCCAAAAGATCTGCAGTTTCCATAACTATCAAGCTTTTTATAAGAATGTAAAACCTTTAATAGAAGAAATCGGATCGACCTTTAAACAAATTCACACCTTAGTTAAGAATTAAAATTGTAACATATTCAGTAACAGTCAGGTAAAATTTTGCCTGATCGATCTGAATACTTTAATATATAGATCGTAATATGTGTTTGTTAATTAAAATTGTATTTGTACTCGCAAGATCAGCATCATTACAAATTCGTAGCACCTCAACTTTTAGCGTGTCACACTAAATCCTTACCAGGGTATATTGAATCGGGTAAAAACAGAAATAAAAAAGTGCGATTTCAAACTCTTCTTTCTTTTCACTTTTTTATGTTGTAGCTATTAAAATTACTTGTAAAAAATAGAAAAATATTATTAAAACATTATACCATAAAAATCATAATTATAATTATAATCATTTTTATTTGCAATGCATTTGACTGTATATTGCTGATTTGGTTTATAATCAGATTCACTGCTTACTTTATTCAAATTGCTCAATTAAAACAAGTCGCTTGTGCTAGAAATAAATTATTGTGTTTAGGTCAACCGAATGTCACCTAATCTAAAAATGTTTCCTTTATATTTGGTCGGATTTATTATAGCATTAATTGTCAAATGTGATGATAAGTACGAACTCTATTTTGATTCTTAACATTTAATTTTTTTAAATCCCTAATATAAAAACGAAATTATATAATAACAGAATTATTTTATAAATTACATTGAAATGGAATTTTTTGTAAAGTTCATTAAAGTACTGCTATTTTACACCTTTAATCTTTAATCTTTATTTTATAGAGTTACACGTACTGATTTAATGTTTTGTTATATAAATTTTCTCAAATTTTGATAGCCATAACTAAAATTAAAAAAGAAACACAAAGAAAGATTTTTTTATTTTCGAATTTGCTGTACCCTCTTCAAAAAAGGTGTTGGAAAATCCTCTTTAATATATTAGATTTTTCTTCGTTAGAAGAAAAATAATGATTTTTCTTTAAATATTTATTTTCGAAGAATGAAAAATAAAAAACGCAAGGTTCTAGTTATCCTTATTTTCTTAAATGGCCCACTGAAATTATGTGATTGAACAATGCTAACGAAAAGTCTCCTTGTTTCTAGCATGTTGAACTTTTTATCTTAACAGTAAATACACTAAATACGTCGTCGACGTTTCCCTATTTTAAGTACAGAACAAATTGATATGCATTGCACTCTTATTAGCACAAATAAATGAGTCAGAGTGGGACAAATGAGTATTTCGTTGCGATTTTATTTATTTGGTGGTGGAATGTGTCATTAAATACAAAGACAAACTTCGAAGTGCACAAATTTATCAAATCGGATAATACATTGTGCTAAGTGCAATCGCTTGTTAATGAACGATGAAATAATTAATCTGAAAAGTACTGGTTAATGTTTTCATTATGGTGAAAATAAAATCAAAATCTTGCTGGTGAAAATCGCACTTTATGAAATGATTTATCGTAAAGTTTCTATAGAGTCGATAGTTTTTAAACTTTTTTGTGTAATAAATTTGTTTACAGTTAGCAAATAAGTCTCTCAGAAGCCTTTTAAACTCTGCACTATCTAATATAGGCAAACCACGATTAATCGCATGTGTTGACCACTACTAGTGTTTTACATTTTCCGGCACCGCAAATATTTTTGATATATTTAAAAAGATTTTTTACCTCTGCTGTATTGTCGTTGCTTATATAGTTCGGACTTGAAGTTCTTTTGGTACGTTTTTGCCTTATCTTTGCGGACGAGTCGATAACCAACCTGACTTAAGACGATGTTTTTCTTCTATTTCATTACAGTGTCGGTCTTAATACCTGGCTGATAGTCGTTGAAAAATACAAAATCATTTGAGTGTAAGCAAATTATCAAAAAACGTCCACAGGGTATCACTTTCTTTTTATAAAGGAAATTATCATTAACGACGTTCTCTTGACATAAATCTCATTAATTGAAAACCTAAGATTATTTTCTTAAGCTATAAAGTGAACGATATATACGTTGATTTTGACACGGGCAGGATTAATCTCATGATTTATATATTGTTTATGGTATTTCTTTAAGAACTGAATGTTTCGATTTTTTACTTCTAAATTTGATTGACATTTTTTAAAGACTGTCGGTATATCACTTACGAATATCCTTAAAAATTACATTCGAATGGAAAAAATTACGGAAAATAGGCGATTGACGACATTTTAGTAAAATTTACCTGAATGCCGATCGTCAATTATCTGTTAAGAAGTACAGAAAGCTTTCAATAATAAAGCTTCAAAAGCTTTTAACAAGGTAAATAAAGCATTTAAGGAAGTAACACTCTTTATGAGGCTAAAATCGTTATAGTTCTTCCGGCAAAAAATATATAATATTTTAGACAATATTTACTAAATATTGCTGTATAATTGGAGAAGATTTATGTTGAATGCCTTGAGTGAAGACTTATCGCTATTTTCGACTAGTTAGTGCAGTTTACTTTTAAAGGCGAAATATGATTTTATCGTCGTATTATTGTCACCGTTAATAAACGTTTATCTACTTTAATGCTATTAAAGTAGATAAATATTAAGTTATAATGAAATATTCATATTTTTTATTAAATATATTCTCGATTTTAACGATTTAACTAAATTATTATTCTGATTGAAGAAATCGGAAAGACTAAACACCATCAACTTGCTCTATGCTGTTCAACATTTGAGTCTTATCAGTAGGGGCTGATGCACAACTAGATTAAAGTACAGCACCCTTAGACTTCAATCCAGTGGCGCAGCAGCCCCTACTGATGAGACTTAAAGGTCGTAACAGCATAGAACCAATTTATGCTGTTTAGTCTTCCCAATTCCGTCAATCAGAATAGAAATAAGAGGGAAATATAGGTCATCTATTTAATTTAATATTTACAAAATATTTACACAATGCGATCATTTACAGGATATTATAATTCTTTAATTTATAGCTTATATATTTATATTTGTTTAGAGATATCAATGATAAAACTAAACAAAGTGTCGATACAAATCGTTTGTAAGTCATTTGTAATGAACATTCATATCATAAAAGTTTACATGATAAGATTAAGATTATTTGACAGTTAATTTAATGAAAAATATCCTACTCTATGAACTGACTTAGTGATACACGATCTGATTAAAGGATCTTTATATATGAACTCAATTAATATATCTCGAGAGCATAAACCTTTGCTCGATGTTTTTGGCTATACCTGAAAAGAATTCTCTCTTATTACAAGCTTAGATCATGATGCCAAGATGGACATGACTATGATACACACCGGTGTACTCATAAATAAATCACTATATTTTCCTCACAAGGAAGCATAGACACCAGTCAGCATTCTATATATCTTCATCAGACAAAGAAATAGAACCGAATTATTCTCACAATATTCAAAGTCGCTACGTATGCCAGTCGTCCTATGTGTGACGACAAACTTTCACAACGGTATACCCGTTTCGCTCTAACGGAGCTCATCAGTACCGTGACTTTAATAATCATCAATAGGCGCCTTAACACACGCTTAAACAGTGTTTAAGGCTCGAAAAAACAGAACTACCCTTAATCTGAATCACCAGAGAGAATTTAGCATGAGCTATGTGCATGGCAGTGCGTATTGCAATTTAACCATTCATCAGGCACTAACTTCCTTTTAATAGAAATGCTGTTTTACAGGTACACATTCAAGTGTACAAATATATAAAATATAATGTGTTGTTACACCTGCCCTATAACACACCGATGTACTACAAATAAATCACTGTTTTCCAAGAAAAAGGCATAAAGACCAGGCAGCATTCTATAATTCCTCATAAGACCGAGAAATATAACCGAATTATTCTGTTTTATGATTTTAGTGCTAGGTGCATGTTTAAATTGTAATACGCACTGCCATGCTGAGAGCGCAAGCCACATTCTCAAGATGATATGGATCATACAGTTCGTTGATCGATACCAATTTCAATCAACAACATTTTATAATTTTGAATTACATAGTGAATCCTGGCTGTTGTTTCATTCCTTGCTCAACTTCTATAGAATGTATCCAGTTTAGGATCCAACGAGTAAAGTGGACAGTTAGCATCAATTTCTGCCTGTTAAATAATTCATCGACTGGATTCAGTATTCGAATATGCGTCCGGCGTGTATTTCTTCGTGATAGCGATAGAGATGTCTGGCCAACATACTGTTTTGAACAAAGTTGGCATGCATCTACCATATATCACATTCCGTGTCTTACAATTCGCCATCACCTTTATTGGAATATGTACCTTCGTCACGGAACTTAAGCACTCTCTCGCTATGATATCACCGAGCAAGTCTTGCATAGTTTGTCTTTATATAGAATGCATCTCCAATTGCTTTCAGATTAATCTGTATGTCTTGCATAGCTAGATCGAATCAGAAGGTTTAAAAGTTTGTTCATTAACACAAATAGAACTTTAGCAATTGGCAGGTGATTACTTGTTGAACTCAATATTGCATTCATCACTTTCTGAATATCGTCGAGCATGGAATGAAACGTCAGCCACATCTGTGGTTTACTGTCTTTATGCTTGAATGTTGATTCAAATAATCTTTACCGATATAATCTGACAACTGCTTTGATTCAACCATTCTGGGACTGTAGCCCTGTCAAATCAAGGTATTTGTAAAACATTTGACAAGATTATAAAATTCTTCAGTATCATAACATGCATTATTTATGCTAAGCGCCTCGTTGAACACCAAGTTCCTTCTCATAGTTTGACGGTGGCTACTTCGTGCGTGTAGATATGATGTCTGGTTTGATAGTTTACGATATAGTCCGGTTCTAAATGCACCATTTACATTTGATATATTCAAACCAATAAAAGTAACAGTTTTCCCATATTTGTAAGTCAATTTTAGTGAGTTAGCGTCCTGAAATAACGCTAAATATTCATTCAGAATTTCTTCATTGCTAGATCATATGAAAAATATGCCGTCTATATACATCACTTGAAATAGGGGTTTAGTTTCAGATTGGCATATCCATTCTTCTTTGTAGGCACCATGAACAAAATCGCCATCTCTGGAACCATCGCTGTTCCTGTTCTTTGTCGAAAATATTGTCCATCGTGCTTGAAGATATTGTTATAATATTAACTTTGCTGACTGCATGATAAATGTTTGTAACTTACTAGAATATTTGCTATGCATGTAGCTCTATTTATCGCAGTGATTCCTTCCATATTTGGAATGTTGGTGTAGAACTTTTCTACGTCTGCTGTTACTAATATTGGATTAAATGGCTGCAGAGCCGACGGCCATTAAACTCGAACCGACGCAGGAAGTTTTGGCTGCTTTCGATAAACGATGGTACCTATTGCGATAATATTAATATTATCTCAATATTATTTTAATATTATCTTCGTTGGTGTGCTTACGATCAGCCATCCAATAAATCGTCTAGCTTTATTTATGGACTTTGGGTAGCATGTAAAATTCTACGAATTTTAAATCTTTGGCTGGTCGTAGAGATTCAGCATCGTTTATGTCTAACTTCTTCATGGCAATTTGTTTATCCAGGTGGTCTTTGACTGTCCAATGAACGTTATAATACTATATAATAAGAATTTTTCGTCATCTACTTTTTTGTTCTATTTATATAAAAATAATTATATTTTTGTCTAGATATTCTTTCGATACTAAAATACAACCAAACTTCTCATTATTTCAATCTGCTACCTTTTCAAAATTGTAAGTACTTGTATTTTGAATAAACTATTACTTTTGTGTAAACTTGTTTACATCACATGCTATAAAAACTATTCTATGATGAACACCTTGCATTTTTACTTGTGCGTGCTCAATTTATGGCTTTATTGAAGAACGCGTATTTGTTAACTAAAAACTGTCTTGGAAATGATGTTATAAAATGGTATAATAATGTGATTGCACAGTTTAAAGTTAGTTAATAGTTTATGCAGTAAGTCAAAGCAACTACAACGACATAATCGACAAATGCATATTCTATTGGCTCGTGGATTGTGAGTTAAAGACGAGAATTTTGTGGCGATATCAGATAGCTAGATCTGAAAGATTCGGTTTTGACTGTATTCAGCATTAAATGCCTTAATCAGTAGTGATCGAAGCGATTCAGAATCCAACAAAGTAAATGAAGTAGTTCGCACTTCAAAGCAAAACTTATGTAAATCGATTTGAAAAATTCATTCGCATATGTTCAGTTTCACGAAATTTTGAACTGGAGTGTCTTCGAGGGTGACTCAAAGACTAAGCTACAAACGGTATTAGCATAGTTGAAAAATATTTGATTGCACTATACAACGAAAAGTCTGTTACTTGTGAATAAAAAAAGCGCAGATAAATCGATTTGAATTCTAAATGCTCATTGAACAAACAACGAGTTATTAGTAGGACACAAATGTATTAATATGAATTTTTGAATGAATTCGTCGTACATAAGAGTTCGTAAAATAAGTAATGATATCGATAATATATACTATGCATATTGCAGCTATACTATTGTCTTGAGATACTTCGTACCTAAGAGTTCGTAAATAAGTACTGATATCAATAATATATACTATACGTGATTTGAATAGAAGTGTCTTGCTGGAATGTGAACCGACGAATACGATCAAACAGCACAGAAATAAAAACGTAAAAAAAAGTCAGCTCAGAAAAGTCATGAGCCTGTTTAAAAGTTATTATTTCATCGTCGGTTCATATCGCAGATGATGAATATGAACCGTTGTCTCTTTGGCTGGTTTTCCCATTGTAACAAATATTGATGATGTTCAATAGTCAACTATCGTGAAACCAATCAAAACTAAATGCATTGCAAGATAGTCTTGTCAGCGCTCTCAATTTCTGAATTTAAAGTCGTGTTGTATGAACTTGGATACCTCATGCCCACATGTTGTGTGGAAATTACTTCATGACTGTTTAATTAAATAATTATTGACCACTGTATTAGGTAAATAAATAGTGGGCGAAACCTAATAACATAGAAGTTCTTTTGTAAGGCACTGTTTTTATAAATGAATGACTGTATGTCGATGACGATAATAATTTGAAAACATTTCACAAGTCAACCTGCTATCACTAGAAAATATATCATTCGCATGTAAATGAACACGCTTCAGTGTTAGGTCAATAAATAGCGGCCGAAACCCAATAATATAGCAGTTCTTTTTTAAATCACCGTTTCTATAAAGTTAATAAATCTAATATATATCGACAACGTCATAAAATAATATTATAAAAATTTTATAAAAAAAGATACAGTTGATTTATATTGTTTTAAAATCTATTTTTTAATAAATTCCTTTTATATTTTCTGATAATAAGAATTTTAATTTTATTTTATTATTTAAATTTTAATTTTAATTGTTAGAGAAATTAAAATAACATAAATTAATTACGACATAAATTACGACAAAATTTCGATAATTAATTTACGATCAATTTACGACAAATTACGATAATTAATTTACTATTCATAAACGAACCAGATACAGCTGCTTTGAGGATCGACAGTATCTGTTCGTCCCTATCGCCATCAAAGGTTGTTTAAGAATGTTCAAGGATACGGCGGACAACAAGAAAAACACGCGCAATCAGCTGGCTTATGCAACGAATCAGCCAAGCCGTGCAACGAGGGAATGCAGCATCCTGTAGATCCCTCCATAGGCAACTACCTTATTATTTAATTCATTTTTATTTCTTTGCACAAATGTTTCTATTTTGTACTAATATTATCATAAAATAATAATAACTTATCTGTTTAGAGAGCTTCACGATACTATGATTAACTTAAAGTCGGTTTTAAATATTTTTGAAATATTTTATTAATTTTTTTAATAATATTCTAACAAAAACAGTTTAAGAACACATTTTATATTTATACAATTAAATTTATTTTTACTTATGATTTTGTATTTTTCGAATCATTTTTTGGATTTTGACAATTATAAATTTTGTGTTTAGATTGGTTAGTAATGCAAAATTGGAATCAATCTCATCATTGACTATTAACAGAACCATCTCGAATTTGTACGTACCCCAACGTTTAAATTATCAAATTCCGCGTATACAGTGTTTAACTTGTTTCTTATGAAAGATTTCTTTTTAATCATTTGTTGGTTTTTGAAAATTCAAGCATGTTTTGAATATAATAGAATATTTTTATTGTCCTATAATAAAACTCACGACAAATGAATAAACAATTAAGTCGTGGTCAACGTCGTTAGTGAATATTGTATTAATATTTCTAAGTTCTAAGTATCCGTGAATTAAATGTATTCATTATATTTGGGTGAAATTCGTTTTATCAGATTTCATTAAATTTTATTTGTCCCAATCAGTAATCGTTTGTTATCAAGCTTGTTTAATATACAATAGACCATCATACGATGCTCTTATTGACTCAAAGTCGGTGTTGACTATTTTTTCTTACTGTTTCTAAGTTTTAAGTATCCGTGAATTAAATGCATTCATTATATTTGGGTGAAATTCTTTTAATCAGCTTTTATTAAATTTTATTTGTCCCAATCAGTAGTCGTTTGTTATCAAGCTTGTTTAATATACAATAGAACATCATACGATGCTATGATTGACTCAATGTCGGTGTTGACTATTTTTTCGTACTGTTTCTAAGTTGTAAGTATCCGTGAATTAAATGTATTCATTATATTTGGGTGAAATCCTTTCCATCAGCTTTTATTAAATTTTATTTGTCTCAATCAGTAGTCGTTTGTTATCCGGCTTGTTTTATATATAATAGAACATCATACGATGCTATGATTGACTCAAAGTCGGTGTTGACTATTTTTTCGTACTGTTTCTAAGTTGTAAGTATCCGTGGATTAAATGTATTCATTCTATTTTGGTGAAATCCTTTCCATCAGCTTTTATTAAATTTTATTTGTCCCAATCAGTAGTCGTTTGTTATCAAGCTTGTTTAATATAAAAATAGAACATCATACTATGCTATGATTGACTCAAAGTCAGTGCTGACTATTTTTTCGTACTGTTTCTAAGTTGTAAGTATCCGTGAATTAAATGTATTCATTATATTTGGGAAAAATCCTTTTAATCAGCTTTTATTAAATTTTATTTGCCCCAATCAGTAGTCGTTTGTTATCAAGCTTGTTTAATATAAAAATAAAACATCATACGATGCTATGATTGACTCAAAGTCGATCTTTACCATTTTTTCGTACTGTTTCTAAGTTGTAAGTATCCGTGAATTAAATGTATTCATTATATTTGGTGAAATCTGTTTTATCAGCTTTTATTAAATTTTATTTGTCCCAATCAGTAGTCGTTTGTTATCAAGCTTTTTTAATATATAATAGTGCATCATACGATGCTATGCTATAATCAAAGTCCGTGTTGACTATTTTTTCGTACTGTTTCTAAGTTTTCAGTATCCGTGAATTAAATGTATTCATAAAATATTTGGTGAAATTCTTTAAATCAGCTTTTTTTAAATTTTATTTGTCCCAATCAGTAGTCGTTTGTTATCAAGCTTTTATAATATATAATAGTGCATCATACGATGCTATGCTATACTCAAAGTCGGTGTTGACTATTTTTTCGTACTGTTTCTAAGTTGTAAGTATCCGTAAAATTAAATGTATTCATTATATTTGGGTGAAATCTGTTTTATCAGCTTTTATTAAATTTTATTTGTTCCAATCAGTAGTCGTTTGTTATCAAGCTTTTATAATATATAATAGTGCATCATACGATGCTATGCTATACTCAAAGTAGGTGTTGACTATTTTTTCGTACTGTTTCTAAGTTGTAAGTATCCGTAAAATTAAATGTATTCATTATATTTGGGTGAAATCCTTTTAATCAGCTTTTATTAATTTTTTGTTCAATCAGTAGTCGTTTGTTATCAAGCTTGTTTAATATATAATAGACCATCATACGATGCTCTTATTGACTCAAAGTCGGTGTTGACTATTTTTTCTTACTGTTTCTAAGTTGTAAGTATCCGTGGATTAAATGTATTCATTCTATTTTGGTGAAATCCTTCAAATCAGTTTTTATTAAATTTTATTTGTCCCAATCAGTAGTCGTTTGTTATCAAGCTTGTGATATATATTATAGAACATCATACGATACTATGATTGACTCAAAGTCGGTGTTGACTATTTTTTCGTACTATTTCTAAGTTGTAAGTGTCCGTGAATTAAATGTATTCATTATATATTTGGTGAAATTTTTTAAATCAGCTTTTATTAAATTTTATTTGTCCCAATCAGTAGTCGTGTGTTATCTAGCGTGTTTTAAATATAATAGAACATTATACGATGATATGATATACTCAAGTCGGTGTTGACTGTTTTTGTTACTGTTTCTAAGTTGTAAGTATCCGTGATTTAAATGTATTCATTATATTTAGGTGAAATCCGTATTTTCAGATAATAGAAAAATTTATTTGTTACAAATATTTTAGTTGTTTGTTATTGCACATCACATTCCACAGATTTAAATTGTAATATTTTTAACTATTTTAAAATAAATATAGTGAAATATTAAAAAATATTAATTAATTCAGCGTGAGAACAAATTAAAAATTTTAAAACTAAATTATTATTTCTATTTGAGATATAGCAATTTTAAAATTATTATTTTGTATTTTAACGATTTTTTATTTTTTGTTTAGAATATTTAAGAATACAATATTTGAATCAAACTCTTCTTTGACAATTGACGGAGACCTCACAAGTTTGTAAGTGTCAAAACTTTTAAAGTATCTATTTCTCCACATTTAATGTTTAATTTGTTTCTTATGAAAGCTTTCTTTAACATTTTTTGTTTTTTAGAATGCGAGCAAGTTTTGAATGCAATTGGATATTTTTATTGTATTGTCATTCTAACTCATGTCAAATAAAAAATTTGATTAACTAAAATTACTTTAAGATTCTTTTCAAATTCTTTTCATTTATTATTTGAATTTTTGATATTGAAATTTTATTTGCTTTCTGATTCTACTATTATATGCTAGTTTAGTTATACCGCGTTTTTTACAAAAAATATATAATTTCTTACTGAGAAATGAGAGAATTTAGAATGAAATAGTTTCTAGGAAGTGTGGCAGCCACGAAAGAATTGACTGAACGATATCTGATACCGCGCTGTTCTTGTTTTGACTTATCAGTGCCGGGTAACTTTACTGCTGCTTACAAACAAAGACGGCGGACAACACGAGTATGTCAAACATACTTAGAGCCATACATGCTCTAGGTTTTAATCTGCATTCAGCAATGGGAGGTACCCGGAATTAATGAGTCAAACAAATGACGAAACGGTACCAGTTATCATTTAGTTTATTCATAATTGATCATTTAATTACGCTGTTTCAGATTAATTTACATTTTATCAAAATAAATTGTTCATTTAAATCGAACATTAAATAAATTTTATTAAAATTTGTAAAATGTAATTTAAATTTGATAATATAAATTGTAATATAAAATACTTTTATATGCAATTGTTATGAATTTTGTAAAATTGATTAGTTGTCAATAATCAACATTGAATATGTAAAATTATTGAATTTTATGTAAACATAATAACTTTGCTCTGCTGTTAGACATCACATTGAAGAAATCAATGATTTAAGAAATCTTTATTGAACTTAAATTATTTACATGGATTATTTTAATTTTTCATATTGAAATTTTATTTGCTTTCTGATTATAATATTCTATGCTAATTTCGTGTATATGGCGTTTTTATATCCCTTTTTTAGTTAGAAATTTATTAATCGACCTTAATTTATCATTTGAACTTATTTCGTGTATTTCGTGTTTGTTTTATACAAAAATATATTTCAAATGATGATACCATTCTGCGTGAATTCTTAGTAATCATATAAGTCTGACGCGAAAGAATGACGAATGCCATTTTGTCATCACTATGACTCAACAGTGCCAGTTACCTCTCACTGCTGGATGCAGAGGAGGACTAGCAGACGGCAATCAACGAATAAATCAAGTGCATGCAATTGATTCATTCGTTAATTGAACTTTATAATAATTAATAATTTATATTTATTGAAATTAAAACTTTATAAACTCTGTTTACTAGACTGAGTTAAAACTTTATTTTTTACACTCGTTTCTTAATGTATTTTATATTCCTTAGCATTTTATTAATTTTCAAAGTGTTTAATAAAGAGATGATTGAAAAATGTTTTTTGAATATGAAGAATCACCGCTATTAGTTTAAATAATTTTATAGCGAATGAATAATGCGGATAATAAATTTATATATGTAATGATTGATATCATTCTTTAATTAAAATTTGCAGTATCATTTTGATTAAAAAACAATAATGATGTGTTTGTATTAATTTTGCACAATTGATAGTATAACAATCATGACGTTGATTGTTAAATCAACATAGAATACGAATTTGTTCATAACTGTGTAAAAACTAAATCTAAACAATATAAATATATGAAATATATACATTGATGATATATGTGTATACAATTCTAATAATTTTTATTCAATTAGTAAGCACATTTATCCAGAAAGCCTTATTCTTAACAAAACCAATATTAATGATAAAGAAGGTGTATATCTAGATATGAACATTAAATTAACATTAACTAAAACTACTATTAATTTATATCGTAAAGATGACATTTAAATTTACAAGAAACATATTTTTGCATGAGCATTCATGCATACCATATAATATAAAATATAATACATTAAATAATGAAATTTTAAGAATTGCAACAATATGTAATGATATTAATTTCTTCAAAATCATTTAAATAATTTAATAGATACATATTTTAAACTAGGTTACTACAAAAATAACATCAAGCAGAAAATAGTAAAATATATAAATCCACACAATATGATTTAAAAAACATTTTGATTAAAAAACATTAAAAAACATCAAAAACATTTTGATGTGTTTGTATTAATTTAACTTATTTAAGATATTCACTGGCAAGATGTGTTTAAATCAAGTTTGCATAATTAATAGTTTAGTATAGGAATTTGCTCATTATAAAAACAATCAATGTTTCAATGATTATAACCAATGATATAATTCAAACGTCGTCCCAAAGATTTCTTATTTTGATATAAAATTTATAAATATTTTGTTTAGAAAGTTTGAGAATTCCATCATTAAATCCAACATTTCACTGAATATAGCTAGTAATGTTTCAATGTTGTAAGTATCTGGTTGATTCAAATGAGCCATTACGATTTCTGAAATTTCAATATTTAAAATAATTTCAATATTTGTAAATTTGGTTGTTATTATATAATTATTAATCCATTGTAATCGCTTTGCATAATTGAATGTTTAGTATAAAAACTTGTGTTTCAATTATGCAAACAATCCACGTTGTCAAATGATTTCAAAAATGATAAAATATTTATATACAATTATAAATATTGTATTTATAATTTATACAATATTTCAATATTTATCTAATTATATCGATACATCAGTTACAAAATATGAACATTTGTTAAAGAAATGATAATTATCTATTTTTTGCTAATTTAGTAAATAAAATATTTGATTACTACATTTACAATAAACGATTTATTTTTATTTTAATATTTACGTTTTATCATAAGGTTTATTAAAGTATTATAATTATATAATATTAATATTGATGTAATAATATATATTATCAAATATATTCGTTATAAAAAGGAACAAAAATAGAACATAAAAAAGGAACATCATACTCAAACATAATACAATAATTTCATACGTTAATATTACTAATACGCAGAATTGTGTATTAGTATACGCAAAATATAAATATTTTACCCATTGATTATTTTATTTAATTACATAATTGAATCTAAAATCGTTTTAATAAAAATTGTGTTATATATAGTTTAGATATTTAATTGGGTTGATGAATTTACAATTACAATGATTGATTGATCATATTCTTCTATTAAAATTTGCGGTCTTCTTTTCGATTAAAAACCAGCATGATGTGTTTGCATATTAAAATGATTACAGAGAATACTGGCATTGTCTTATGTCTGTACATAAACATATATATCTGTACATATGTAGTGCAGAATAATAAAGGCCGAAACTAGATAACAAAACAGTTTCTCTTGATGACCTTTAATCCTTGTTCTGATAAAACATCTCTTATTTATTAGTCAATTCATCAACATTGATTTTTATTTAAATTTTAAATTATTTGTTAATATAAATTATATAAACTCTAAAGAAAACAATTATTTATTATTTATAATTATTTCTATAAATAAAAATTACATTAAATCTTAAAAAATTATTTATTATTTTTTATAAATAATTTTATAAATAAAAATAACTTTTAAATGTAATTAACTTTATAAATATAAGTTATAAATATAACAATTATTTATAATGTTTAAGTATTTTAAGAATTAAGTAGACGCAGTTAACTGACCCGATCTATACAACTGTATAAAATTACTATGCAAACTATTTGAAATCAAACTATTTCAATTTTCATATTTTGTTGAGGATGTTATTGTTTAGGAAGTTTTACAATACGAATTTCATATTAAACTCTTCCTTATCTATTTCTGCCAAAGTATCTCATATGTAAGTATCGACAAATTTTTGTTGCTTAAAATATTTATAATGTTATTTTACAAACTCTTATATTAAACTGTTATACAAACTGTTATATTAAACTCTTCCTTATCTATTTCTGCCAAAGTATCTCATATGTAAGTATCGACAAATTATCAATTAATTTTTGCTGCTATAAATGTTTTCAATGCTATTATTTGGTTCATGTTTATGATTATTTGATTCATGTTTCTGCAACACAATATCTGGCATAAAGTTCTTCTTAGCTTGCTTTTAAAGATTAAAGATATATAATCCAATTGTATCATAATGTATTATTAATTTAATAGTATTGATTATGCGACAGCTTTACTTTTTTAAATATGTTTGCAAGTAAAATGAATTTGAACACATGTTTGATGTACTATTTTTTGCTGCTGTTTTTAGGCGTGTCAAGTCTGTAAATGAGTTGTTCATGCGACAACTCTTTTAAATTGTTAAGCGCTTAGCTATTTAATATAAGGTTGTATATATCGCGATCAACATAGGCCAAAAATAAATTTTTTCTCTTTTATTTTGCTATGCCATATGCTTGGAAATTGTTTTTGAGTTGATGCGTGTAATTAAGCCAGTTTGGCTGAATCACCGCAAAATATCTAAACTCGATAATTGAAGTTTACATGTTCAAATACATTTTCGTTTGTTGATCTCTTTGTTGTTGAGCCAACATTTACTACAGTCATTTTATTGATTAATCGTTTATCCTCGTAACCAATGTTAAGCCAACAATTAAAACAAGACAAACGGCTACTTGTTATTATTACAAAAAAGCAAAAATAAACAAATAAATAAAGAATTTCTTAAAAATACAAAAATGAAAACTATCTAGAAAAAGCAACATAGTAAAACAGAGTACAAGGAACAAATCTTTGTCTGAATTACGACTTTATCTTCTGTCTCCTGCTTATTCTTAAGTCTTACGACCTCATGTTCATGGGGATCTGAGCCCCCACTAGGCGGCACCACGCGACGCCTCCCGACTGAACTATTTGTGGTCTCTCACTCCCTAAGAGTTCATTCGATGCGGACTATGTTTGGTAATCTCGATGAGGAGATTAAGAAACCTTAGTCTTTGCTCTTGGGGACATCCTCTAGAGAAGAATACTAATTTCGAGATAGCCCAAGTAGCCCAAAGGCGTACTTAGGTTTTCCCATTCAATGACAGATGCTTTGACCGTTTTAAGGCCCACTTAGCTTTCTTCAGGATACGACTGAGTCTATGCAGGTCAGCTTTTGCCACCAATTTACCGTAATGGTGAACCCTAGGTATTTTACTCAACTCGTAAAGGTGGGAAGTGATTGAGGCTGCAAAATGACGGAGAAAACAGGGAGTCCTAGTCTCTTAAGTTTCTTTTTGGTGGCAAGGGCGCCATAAAAGACTAGCACCTGACAATTTATTGGAGTTTAAGATAATACTGTATGTGGGTAACTGATCTTTTAATCTTAAAACTAAACGGCTGGTGTCGGAGACTACATATTTGCACCTGCGTCCTAAAATTAAGGATGTGGTATCATCATCGTATGCCACGAGATGTTGATCGTGTTTAATTGTTTTGAAAAATATAATAGAGCCAGCAAGATTTAAGACAGGAAAAGTGGGGATCCTTGGGGCACACCCGTAATAGGATAGAACTGACGCGCATCAGGGCCGTCTTCGTAATAGAATCGCTTGGTGTACAGCAGTATCTACATCCTGTTAACAATTCTCGCAGGCAACACGAGGGACGTTAGAGAAGAGATAACAAAAGGAATGGAGATACGGTCAAATTCAGCGAAAAAATCAAAGAAAGCAGTCACAGCAAGTTGATGACTATTATCCTGACAGAACTGATGCACTTCACCTACAGCTGAATGGACCGAGCGACCTATGACGTACACATGGAAACTTGGTGGGATTAAATTTCGCCTACTTAAATGATCCCGGATTCTACGCGCAAGCGCTATTTCGTAGATCGATATGAGGGAATTTTGAATCAAGATGGGCCGCAGGTCTTTAGGACAACAAAAAGGGTTTTTCTTTTGAATAAAGACATGTCTACTAATGTTGATGCCAAGCACATCGAAACGGGTGGCTAAAAGCATTGTGACGGCCACGTCTCTTCTTTGTTCGACTGTCAAAAGCTGACAGACACAAGAAGAGAGTGGAACGACGCATCTGAGGTGCCGGGAAAAGGCCCACAGGAATTAAGAATATCAGCGACAGATAGGTATCTACTCCGTAAGTCTCCCCAAGGCGGGATTGGTTGAGGTGATTGAATGGCTCCATAATTATGTAGGGATAGTGAATTCTCCAAAACCTTATCAAGACCTATTTTTTCAATCCAGTCCAATGCTCTATCCTTCTAACATACAAACATCGCCTTCTTGAATATCTTCCAGAAGGAAGATTGGGCTGGATTATGGCAGAAGCAGAGAGATTGGTAAGACGGAGCGTGTACGCTAAGGTCTTGAGATTTGTCGGAGTGGAACTGTAAACACGACCTTTATGGTTAGTCGAAAGCATCGCAGTAGCTTGCGAAGAGAGAAAGGAATTAAATACGGTTAGACTATCATTACAAATTTGGGGGAAGCGTTAGATATCTGCCTAAAAGAAAGCCACTCTGATATGATCAAAGTGGAATCTCCTTCGAAGCAGCGTATCATCCTCTATCCGCCAGGGAATCAAGTCATGAGAGGTGGACAGATGTTTTCGCGACTGTTCCGTACAGTAGGGTTTTATCAACCACCTCTCATAAAGCAGTAATAAGTCGAGAAGTGAATTAGTTGATGTGCAATGAAGGTAGGGGACGGTGGTTTGTGAATAAGATAACCGTTACTAGCTCTGCGAAGTGCTGCATTGATCCTACGACCAGTTCTGTCGTTGAAGTCCCCAAGTACAATGTCATAACCGCTGTCAATAATGCTATCCAGGAGGTGACGGTTCTTGTGAATCTCTCCTGGACGGATGTAGACATTGGCTAGACTGAGGCGTTTACTGTTCTTATAGAGTGTAACTACTAAACAGGACATGGTTGGGCAAGAGTAGTTTAATAGGAGGGAGGACCTTAAGGATCACTTAACTAAGGTCAAGATTCCTTGAGATGAAGAGGAATGAGGTGGGGTTATGCACGGAGTATAGTGGGAATAGATGTGCTTTGGAATAAATCGAGTAATGTCCTTTAGGAGACGGATAGACCGCGTCTCCCAAAGGACTATAACATCTGCATCTCTACCAGATAGAAGACTAAGGGCAGAAGCTCTTCCCGAATTCCACTGAAGGATATTCAGTGAAAAAAACTCACGAGTACTCAGCATTGTGCTATGTCAGCTGGGTTGGATTTGATCATCTTTAGACAGAGCTAGGGCGTAAAAGGGTTACATAAAAGGGTTACATGCCGTTCTAGCCAATATCTCGGCAATTTCTGTAGAGGCCGAGACAAAAGCTATAGGGATGGCTTGTCCATCCCTTCCCTTGACAGAACGAAAATTCGACACTCTAAATAACGTTTGAAAATTGACAATATCAGATTGCTCAAAGTGTATAGGCAGGTTAGAAACGTTTAACGAAGCATAATAGGCTTTGCAGTAAGGCTCCCAAGCATGGGGATTTTTTTGTTAAAGTATTATTTATAGTCATTTGCCAATTCGCGGGAGGCAAACGAAACTTTAATTTCTGATTCATAATATCTGACCAGTTTAAATAGAATTCTTTTATGATATGGTTCAACAAAACTTTGAATGAATAAATTATAAAGTTTGTGCCTTTCAAAAGGCTCAGGTAATTTAGTGAGAACCAAAATTTTCAGCTTAGGTGTGGGAGGAAGTCATCCCTTGTCATCGTTATCATTGGTTAACAAAACACTAACCTTAGAAGCTGAAGTATTCGAAATTTCCTAGGAGATACCTGTAAACTGCTTCAATCTTGCTGAATTCTGCTCCGAATTTGCTGAAAATTGTGAAATCTTTGATTGCTCCGACGCACTTTTACATTTCAACGATTGCTGCATTTTTCCGTATTGTTATTGGTAAATGTTTTGCTTAACACCGTTCAAACAAGAAAACTACCGTTGTTTTCATAATATTTTTTTTAATAATTGAATTTATTATAACAAACAAAAATTGATAATTAAACTAGAGAAAATTCGTCAATCCTTGTAAACTTCTCCAAGTATACCGCGAAATCTTCTATGCATATCAACAAATTAATATTTTATGTTTTTTCGGAGTGGCCCTCAAGTCTAGAGTCTCTGCGCGAAGAGGGATTCTGCGATGAAAATATTTGCGTAGGGATGGCGATTTGACGGGTGCTAGTAAACTGATAAGAACCGGGAACATGGTAGCGCGGATCCCTTAGACAACGAGATGATGCCCTGGCCAAGGCAACGCTAATTGATCTGCGAATTTTTGACGCACTGATATTATATTTCCTGCCCGTTGTATCCGCCTTCCTTTCCGCAATTGTCCTTATGACAAATTTTGCCGTAATTCCTGCTCCACCACTCGTCGAAAAAATTAGTGGGAAGAAACTCCCTCGCTCTACATCAACTATCCTTTCTAGGTATCGATTCCTCTTTCTCATCTCGTGATAACCGTGTACATTGGTAGGGGTTCTCTAGGAATAGGAAGGAGCATTGGAGTTGAATACGACTATGTCAATGAAGGACCGCTCATTTCCATTTCCTAAAAGACCTGTACGTACTATATCCGAGCGGGCGTCTCGATCTATTATTGTAATAGGCGAATCAAATACGTGCGATGGGTTTACTGTAGCTAGGACGGGTTCGACCGCTACGCACCAAGAAACCCTGCTCAAATATCTTGCTATTATGTCGCGTAGTGAATTATGGCGAGTGATTGGCAAACCACTTTTTTACACGACAACGCATGTGCAACATTGTTGGATTGTCCACATATACACGATAACGGGACGTCTAAACACGTAAGGCCATATCTTGAATTTATCGCGTCTAGGATTAAACTCTACGATTTAAACTCTACGATTTAGCAGAGTTTAAAACAAGGTTAGACTTGTGCAACTGGTCTCTTAATCTTAAAAAGAAACGGCTGATGTCCGAGACTACGTCTTTGCAACTGCGTCGAGTGAACAGGGCTGTAGTGTCATCAGCGTACACCACTAGAAGTTGATCACGTTTAAATATTTTGAATAGATTGATGGAGGCAGCAAGATATAAGATAGGAGAGAGGGGAGCCTTGAGGTACACATGTAATAGGGTAGAGCTGACGCACATCAGGGTCGTCATCATAATAAAATCGCTTGGTGTACAGCAGAATCTCCACCCTGTTAACAATTCTCGCAGGTAATCCGAGGGACCTCATATAAGAGATAGCAAAGGGAATGGAGATGCGGTCAAATGCAGCGGAAAAATCAAGGAATACAGCCACAACGAGTTGATGACTGTTCTCCTGACCAAACCGATGCACTTCACCGAATGCTGAATGGAACTAGCGACCTTTGACACGCCCATGGAAACCAGGTGGGATTAAGTTTTGCCAAATCAGATGAACGCGGATTCTACGCGCAAGCGTTTTTTCGTAGATCGAGAGGAGGGAATTGTGAATCAATATGGGCCGCAGGTCTTTAGGACAAGATACCGGATATTTTTTTGGTAAAAAATTCCTTCTACTAATATTGATTCCGGCCACATCGGATGGGGTGGCTAATAGCATTGTGACGGCCACCTCCCTTCTTTGATCGGCTGTCAAAAGCTGACAGACACGAGAAGAGAGTGAAGCGACGGATTTGGAGGTGCCCGGAAGAGGTCCCCAGGCGTCGAGAACATCTGTGACAGATAGGTATCGACTCATGAAGTCTCCACAGGGCGGAATTGGTTGCAATGATTGCGTGGCTCCATAATTGTGTAGGGCTAGTGACTCCTCCAAAACTTTATCAAGGACTATACTACCGATCCAACCCAAGGCCCTACCTTCCAACAAGCAAACTTATCCTGCTTGAATATCTTTCAAAATTAAGACTGAGAAGGGTAAAGACGAGCAATACTCGCCCTATCCCTACTCAGCTGGAACCAATATTTGGTGCGCCAGTATTCATTCGAGAGGGTTTGTCTGGCAGAAGCAGAGAGATTAGGGAGGTTCAGTAGTTTAGCTAGGACCTTGAGTTTTGTCGGAATGGGACTGAAAATGCTACCTGTATAGGTAGTCGAAAGTAACGCGGTAGCTTGCGAAGATAGGTAGGACTTAAATTCGGTTTAACTCTCATTACCAATTCGGGGGAAGCAGTGGATAGCTGCCTGAAAGAAAGCCACTCTGCTCGGGTCAAAGTGGAATCTTCTACGAAGCAGCATTTCTTTTCTATCGGCCAGCAAATTAGATCATGAGAGGTGGACAGATGTTGTCGCGACTGCTCTGTACAGAAGGGTTTTAACAACCATCTCTCGTGGATCAATAATAAGTCGAAAAGTGAATTCGTTTATGTGCAATAAAAGGTTGGGGACAGTGGTTTGTTAATAATATAACCGTTCCTGACTCTGCGGAGTGCTGCATTAATCCAACGACCAGTTCTGTCGTTGAAGTCACCTAGTACCATGTCATAGCCGCTATCCATAATACCATCCAGGAGGTCACGGTTCTTTTGAATCACCCCTGAACTTATGTAGACATTGGCCAGACTGTAGCGTTTACCGTTCTTAACGAGTGAAACTACTAAGCAAGACAGGGCTGGACAAGAGTAATTTAGCATGTGGGAGGACCCTTTGGAGCATTTAATTAAGGTCAAGAGTCCTTGAGATGAAGATGAGTGAGGTGGGGTTATGTACGGAGTATAGTAGGAACAAATGTGCTTAGGGATGAATCGAGCAATGTCCTGGGTGAGACGGATAGACAGCGTCTCCTGAAGGACTATAACATCTGCGTCTCTACCAGATAAAAGTCTAAGGGCAGAAGCACCTTCCGAATTCCACTGATTGATATTCAGTGAATATGGCTCGGGCTTACTCACCATTGTGTCAGATAAGTTGGATGGAGGATGCCAACCGAGGCAGAGCTAAGTTCGAGAAGGTTGCTGTTCCCGCACCTAGCCTTATCCAGGTCGGAACCCCCTGGGCAATATCTTCATTTCCCGAGACTGCCATCTTCTGGAGTATTAAGTTATCTACTCTTAGTGAAGGCACGGATTTGGCCGAAGCCCCACGCTTCTTTTTATTGGAGGGCATACGGTGAAGATCGGATTCTTTTCAGAAACACTAAAGAGGGCCGACACAAGTGGAGCTGTCATGCGCTCCAACTGGGTTAGTATCGATTTTTGTTTAAATCCATCAGACTCAATATATCTTTATTAGACATTCTGTCTAATCCGGCCGAGGACACCGTTGAAAAATCGGATGACGGAAACTTAGATCGAGCAGTACTGGAGAAAGCAGTTTGGTACGCTTTGAAAAAATTGCACCTTCGCGACCTAGAAGGGTTGGCACCGGAACAGTTGCTGCAGACCGGGGAGCGTTGCACTTCTCTCCCTAATGTAGGCAGTTGCAGGAGTCGGCGGAACATACACCGCAAATATTTTTGTAGGAACAGGACGAACCTCAGTGGCCTCACAAATGGCAAATGATGCAATGGGGGTACGTCCTGTCGTCCTGGTCAATCATTGAAAACTTAAGATTGTACACCAGAAAGGGGTTGGAGGCAGACTTGGAAAGGGATAGTGCAATATTGATATCAGTATTGCAAAACGCAATCGGAAGCACTTTTCCCGCCTTAGATTTTACAGGCCTTACCACATCGATTTTGAACATTTTGTAATGATTGTATATCCTCATCCTCCATCTGAGTGGGACAATTAGAATTTTTAAACGTGGCCTGAATATGCTTGAGTATAATAGACCCTAGGTGGGTCAAATGCTTTCCAAAAGACTTCTCATAATCGTGCAAGAGGTCACTGGTAATAAAGGAAATTTTTATAGATGACTCGTAGAATTTAATTGTGTTAAATATAACTATTTCTAAACTGCTTGGTAAACTCTCGGAGGAATAAGTTAAATAATTCGTGCCTCACAAGAGGCTTAGAAAAAGTAATAATTGGCAGGTTTTGAAGTTTCTGTATGTGGGTAGTATCCCTGCCTCTTTAGTAAACAAATGAACCAAATTACTAACCTTTAAGTCTTCGTTATTCACCATTTTACCTGAAGATTTGCTGGAATTCATTCTAAAATCTTTGAATTTCGTTGAAGTTTCCGAATTGTTTGATCCTTCGTCAGTCACTTTTTCACTCATGAAATTTTTAAAATACATACGTTGCCATATTATGTTATGCTTCGTTTTAAGCATAACAAAATAATGCAGAGCAAAATGTACGATTGTTGCGCTTGCGGAGGATCAAACATAATTCTTACTGATTTTGCATTTTGATCTCAAATTAAAAGACTCTGATAAGATTTCTGTTAAGCCTATTCAGGCTACACTAAAAATTACAAAAATACATACGTTGCCAACAATGCATTCGTTTTAAGCATAACATAATAACAGTATGTGGTTACTTGTTACTGTTCTAAATAAATAAATAAATAAAGATTTTCTTAATAACAAATAATACATGGTGAAGGAATAAATAAATGTCAGATCAGTTCCAAGATAAACAAAAGAAATAACAAGACAGCACGTGTTAGTCTTCTTCAATGTTCAAGGCATCAAATCCAGGGGGATCTGAGCCCCCCAACCGATCCAACACGCCGCCTTCCGACTGAACCACCCGGGGTCTTTCACCCCCCGAAGAATCCAATCGGCGCGAACTATGCTGGGTAAACGAGAGACGAGGAGCTTAAGAAACCTTAGCCTTTGCTCTGGGGGACGTCCTCTTGAGAAAAAGACTAGTCCCGAGATAGCCCAGGTACCCCAAAGGCGTACCTGGGTTTTCCCTTTCAATGACAGATGGTGAGCCCGTTTCAGAGCCCACCTAGCTTTCCTCAGGATACGTTTAAGTCTATCCAGGTCAGCTTTCGCCGACCAGTTCACCGTAACGGTGAACCCCAGGTATTTTACCCGACATGTGAAGGTGGGGAGTGGTTCAGAGGCAAATATGGAGGAAAGTGCTGAGAGTGCTAATCTCTTAAGTTTTTTCTTTGTTGCAGTGGTGCCATGAAAGACAACCGCCTGCGATTTGGCGGAGTTTAAAATAAGATTGGATTTGGGTAACTGGTCTTTTAATCTTAAAAAGAAGCGGCTGATGTCAGAAACTACGTCTTTACACCTGTGTCCAGAGAACAGGGCTGTGGTGTCATCAGCATACACCACAAGACGTTGTTCGCGCTTAAATATTTTGAATAGATTAATGGAGGCAGCAAGATATAAGATAGGAGAAAGAGGTGAACCTTGAAGCACACCTGTAATAGGGTAAAACTGACGCGCATCAGGGTCGTCTTCATAATAAAACCGCTTGGTGTACAGCAGAATCTCCACCCTGTTCACAATTCTCGCAGGCAACCCGAGGGACCTAAGAGAAGAGATCACAAAAGGAATGGAGATGCGGTCAAATGCAGCAGAAAAGTCAAGGAAAATAGCCACAACTAGGCGATGGCTATTCTCCCGACAAAACTGCTCCAACTCACCTACTGCCGAATGGACCGAGCGACCTTTGACGAACCCATGAAAACCTGGAGGGATCAAATTTCGCCTACTTAAATGGTCGCGGATTTTACGCGCAAGCGCTTTTTCGTAAATCGACACGAGGGAATTTTGAATCGAAATGGGTCGCAGGTCTTTAGGACATGAGCAGGATTTTTTCTTAGGAATAAAAACACGCTTACTAATATTGATGCCTGCTACATCAGATGGGGAGCATAAAAGCATTGTTACGGCCACCTCTCTTCTCTGATCAGCTGTCAAAAGCTGACAGACCCGAGAAGAAAGTGGAACGACGGATTTGGAGGTGCCCGGGAGTGGACCCCAGGAGTTAAGAATATCCGTAACAGATAGATCCCTACTCCTGAAGTTACACCAAGGCGGAATTGGTTGAGGTGATTGAGTGGCTCCATAGTTGTGTAGGGCTAGTGACTCCTCCAAAACTTTATCAAGGCCTACATTCCCTATCCAACTCAATGCTCTATCCTTCCAGCAAACAAACTTCTCCTTCTTGAAAATCTTCCAAAAGGAAGACTGAGAAGGATTAAGGCGAGCGATACTCGTCCTATCCCTACTCAGCTGGAACCTGTATCTGGTGCTCCAGTATTCATTCGAGAGGGCCTGTTTGGCGGAAGCAGAGAGATTAGGGAGGTTCAGTAATTTTGCTAGGACCTTGAGTTTCGTCGGAGTGGGATTGTATATACGACCTTTATAGGTAGTCGATAGAATCGCGGTAGCTTGCGAAAAGAGGTAGGTATTAAATTCGGTCAGACTCTCATTTCCTATTCGGGGAAAGAGTTGGATAGCCGCCTGAAAGAAGGCCACTCTGATCGGATCAAAGTGAAACCTTCTGCGAAGCAACATATCTTCCTCAATTCTCCAACGAATTAGGTCATGAGAGGTGGACAATTGCTGGCGCGACTGCTCCGTGCAGAGGGGTTTTAACAGCCACCTCGAGTGAAGCAGTAAAATGTCGAGGATAGAATTTGTTGATGTACAATGAAAGGTAGGGGAAGGGGGTTTGTGAATAAGATTACCGTTCCTGGCTCTGCGAAGCGCTGCATTGATCCAACGACCAGTTCTGTCGTTGAAATCTTCAAGTATCATGTCATAACCGCTGTCAATAATACTATCCAGGAGATCACGGTTCTTGTGAATTTCCCCTGGACGGATGTAGACATTGGCTAGACTGAGGCGTTTACCGTTTTTACTAAGTGAAACTACTAAACAAGACATGGCTGGACATGAGTAGTTTAATAGGAGGGATGACCTTAAGGAGCACTTTACTAAGGTCAATAGTCCTTGAGATGAAGAGGAGTGAGGTGGGGCTAAGTACGGAGTATAGTGGGAACATATATGCTTTGGGATAAATCGAGTAATGTCCTGGGGAAGACGGATAGACCGCGTCTCCTGAAGCACTATAACATCTGCATCTCTACCAGATAAAAGTCTGAGGGCAGAAGCACCTCCCGAATTCCACTGAATGACATTCAGTGAAAAAGGCTCACGAGTACTCTGCATTGTGATGGATTAGTTGGATGGGGGATTGCCTACCTAGACAGAGCTAGGTGCAGGAAGGTTTCCCTTCCCGCCACCAGCTCCGTCCAGGGTAGGTACTTGCCCCTGGGCAGCATCTTCATTTCCCCTTCTAGCCTTAGACTTTAATAGTTTCCCAATATTTAAGGGTTGGATGGGAGGATTGGCCGAAGCCCCCCTTTTCTTTGAAGGCGGTATTACTGCATTAATCGGAACAGACGGTGCCGTGAGGAGGGCACCGAGCAGAGACTTGACTAATTCCTCAGTCTGTTTCTTATTCACAGCGGCACGGATGTCTATGGCTCTAAAGATGTCGGCGTCCGTCATTCTTGACCCGACGTTAGAAGGCAGGGCAGCTGCTTCGGAAAAAGAGGCCGGCTTCTTGGTAGCTGTTGAACAGAATTTGTTGGCGTAATCTTTGAAGACGTTACACCTCCTGCTCCAAGCAGGGTGACACCCCCCACAGTTGGAGCAGGAAAGGAGGGCCGAGCATTTACAGCCGTCCATTACGGCTGGGCAGGATAAGGAGCTACACACCCCACATGTAGTCGGTAAGGTGCAGCTGGAAGCCCAATGCCCCCACTTATGGCACCGACTACAATGGGGGTATGTAAATTCTTCCCTGCCAACTATTTTAAAGGATAAATTGAAGCCCAAAAATGGGTTATTAGCAGATCTGACGAGTAACTCAGCTTGATCAATTGCCGCAGAACCGAAAGCGATCGTTAAGGAGAAGCCATTCTTTCCCATAAGTTGACAAAAACTGGAAATATTGAACTTACTTTTTAGCAATGCAATATCCTCATTTTCAAGGTGGGCCGGGAGATTCGATATTTTGACCGAGGCCATGATTGGTTTTTGTTCAAACGATCCAAATTCGGACAAATTGGATTCAAAAAATACAGCATATCTTTTAAGATCCTCAGGCGAGGCGAAAGAAATTTTTATTTCTGATTCACTGTATCGAACACAGTTAAAAACAACTCTATTTTTAAGTTCAGTAGAAAATTTCCTTAGGAAAATATTAAATAATGAATGTCTAGCAACGGACTTTGATATCTTTATAATACCCAAATTTGTAAGTTTGGGAATGGGTGGAAGTAACCCTTCATCGTCACAAACAATAGAAACAGAACTAACCTTTTGCTTGCAGTGTGTATTATCTGAGAATACCTGATATTTTTCGTTGAATTTTGATTTTTCGTAAGGAATTTTGCTGGAATTGCAATTGCTTTGAACCTCCGACATGTTTGTTTCAGTTCGCAATTTTGTGTTTTGATTTTGGAATCACTGTGTTACTGTTCTGTGCTGACATAATATTATCTTTTGTTGAAATACATACACTTTAAAATGTTTCCATCAATATACTGTCGTTCAATCACCTACAGTCTACAAATTACAACGCAGGTTGCGCCTACTGATTTATGAAAATTTAGCATGTCGGAGCGTTCAAAGAACTCAATGAAAACTAATTTTCCTGCCAATGCAATAAACGAGGTAAGTGGAGATTTAGGTTCTCTTGAATATATTCAGGAGGGTGAACTTCCCCCGGTACCAAAATTATCCAACCTGGTGATTATCAGACTTTTGGTGCCTCTGGAAAGGCAGAACATGTTCAATGTTTTTATAAGAGGCTTTGCTCATCGATTTAAAAAAAGGATATTGTTCAATGCGATTAAATATTATGAATCTGAGATTAAAATCTCATTCTGCACTCCTGATCTCGCAATGTCGTACGTAGACTACTTTAAAAAAGAGCATTCGGAACAAGGCATAATTGCTTCCAAACCAATCCTGGCAACAATAAAGATAAATAATATGCCCACATACATTTCAGAAGAAGATATATCAGCCCTAGAAACTGATTACAAAATCTCTAACGTGCGCTTTATAAAAGGGATTAAAGGCTTCCCCATTCCCGTTGCGTTCTGCAATGCCCCGGTTGATGAAGCTCAAAAACTATCGATTTCAACATGCAATCCTTTTATGGGGTATAATTTGAGATTTTCAATAATCGAAACCGACTCACTAACGTACCCTCACTGCAACAATTGTCATCAGTGGGGGCATTGGTCCACTGGATGTTCTTTACCACATAAGTGCGGCGTGTGTGGTACAACTGCTATACATCCTGAGAAGTGCGAAAGTAAGCCATTTTGCGCAAACTGCGGTGGTGAGCACCCCGCATGGTCAAAAAAATGTAAAATCTTTAAGGCGTACCAAAAGAGACACAGGGGTGTAACAGCAAAACCGACTAGCTTCGTGGAAGCTGTATCGTCTAACAAGAATGACGACAGGATGCCGGACACAGAAATTCTTAAACTTATTGAAAAGCAGCATCAGGCATCAATGATTCAACTTGAAAAATTGGTCCAGAAATTGGTGGGTCAATTAGCGGAATCCTTCCGTTCTCCTCCTTCTGGGAAGACCAACAATATTAAGAAGCCACCAAAATCTAAGAAACGAAACGGGTCAGCGCTAAGCATAGCCGCTCTGAAGCTTGCTCGAAAGGATTCGATTTGGGCTATGGCTAACGAGGGAAATGAAGATATCGCCCGTGGGCAAGCGACTCCATTTGTCGTGACGGGAAGCGGTAAAGGCGACTTTTCCGCCTCTAGTTGCGACTAGGTGGAGGGCGTCCCACTTCGGTAACACTTACGCAATGGGAAGTAATCAAGGACCTTTTTCACTGAATATCCTTCAGTGGAATTCGGGAGGTGCTTCCGCCCTTAGCCTTCTATCTGGTAGAGATGCAGATGTTATAGTCCTTCAGGAGACGCGGTCTATCCGTCTCCCCCAGGATATTACTCGATTTATCCCTAAGCACATATACACCCACTTTACTCCTTACATAACCCCCCCTCACTCCTCTTCATCACAAGGTCTTTTAACCCTAGTAAAAAGCTCCTTAAGATCATCCCTCCTATTAAACTACTCTTGTCCAGCCCTATCTTGTTTAGCTATATCACTTTGTAAGAACGGTAAGCGTATAAGCATAGCCAATGTCTATATTCGGCCAGGAGAAATTCACAAAAACCGTGACCTCCTGGATCAAATATTGGGGAGCGGTTATGACATGTTACTTGGTGACTTCAACGACAGAACTGGTCGTTGGATTAATGCAGCACTTCGCAGAGCAAGGATCGACTATCTTATTCATAAACCACCTTCCCCAACCTTTCATTGCTCTACAACAAATTCTCTCCTCGACATATTACTGCTACATAAGATGTGGTTGTTGAAACCCATTTGCACCGAGCAGTCGCGTCAACAACAGACCACCTCTCATGACCTAATTCGCTGGCGGCTAGAGGACGATACGTTGCTTAGAAGAAGGTTTCACTTTGATCCTATTAGAGTGGCCTTCTTTCAGGCAGCTATCCAACTCTTCCCCAGAATTGGAATTGAGAGTTTGACCGAATTTAATTCCTACCTCTCATCGCAAGCTACCGCGATCCTTTCGACTACCTATAAAGGTCGAATATACAATCCTACTCCAACAAAGCTCAAGGTCCTAGCTAAAATGTTGCACCTTCCCAATCTCTCTGTTTCCGCCAGACATATCCTCTCGAATGAATATTGGAGCTCTAGATATAGGCTCCAGCTGAGCAGGGATAGGGCAAGCATTGCTCACCAAAACCCTTCTCAGGCTTGCTTCTGGAAGATATTCAAGAAGGAGAAATTTGTTTGCTGGAAGGATAGAGCCTTGGTTTGGATTGGTAGCATAGGCCTTGACAAAGTTTTAGAGGAGTCACTTTCCTTACACAATTATGGAGCCACTCATTCTCCCCAACCAATCCCGCCTTGGTGTGACTTCAGGAGTAGGGACTTGTCTGTTACAGATATCCTTAACTCCTGGGGACCACTCCCGGGCACCTCCAAATCCCACGCGCCACTCACCACTCGTGTCTGTCAGCTTTTGACATACAGTCAGAGAAAGGAGGTCGCCATCACAATGCTATTAGCCTCCCCGTCTGACATAGCGGAAATCAACATCAGCCGTCGAGTTTTTTTACCTAAAAAGAGATTAATCACTTGTCCTAAAGATCTGCGGCCCATCTCGATTCAAAACGCCCTCATATCCATCTACGAGAAAGCGCTTGCGCGTAGAATCCGCGTTCATTTATGTAGGCGTAATTTGATCCCACCGAGTTTTCATGGGTTTGTCAAAGGGCGCTCGGTCCATTCAGCAATTGGTAAAGTGCATCAGTTTTGTCAGGATAATAGTCATCAGCTTGCTGTGGCTGTTTTTCTTGATTTTTCAGCTGCATTTGACCGGATCTCCATTCCCTTCGTTATCTCCTCTCTCAAATCCCTCGGGTTGCCTGCGAGAATTGTTAACAGGGTGGAGATATTGTTGTACACCAAGCGGTTCTACTATGAAGACGACCCTGATGCGCGTCAGTTCTACCCTATTACAGGTGTACCTCAAGGATCCCCACTTTCTCCTATCTTATATCTTGCTGCATCCATTATATTATTCAAGAATTTTAAACGTGATCAACATCTAGTGGTATATGCTGATGATACCACAGCCTTGTTCTCTGGACGCAGGTGCAAAGATGTAATCTCTGACATCAGCCGTTTCTTTTTAAGATTAAAAGATCAGTTGCCCCCATCCAATCTTATTTTAAACTCCTCAAAATCACAGGTGGTTGTCTTTAATGGCGTTCCTGCCACCAAAAAGAAACTTAAGAGACTAGCACTCTCTACACTCTCCTCCATTTTGCAGCATCAACCACTCCCCATCTTCACGAGTCGAGTAAAATATCTGGGGTTCACCGTTACGGTGAATTGGTCGGCGAAAGCTGACCTGGATAGACTTAAACGTATCCTGAAGAAAGCTAGGTGGGCTCTGAAACGGGCCCAGCATCTGTCATTGAATGGGATAACCCAAGTGCGCCTCTGGGGTACTTGGGCTATCTCGGGATTAGTCTTCTTCTCACGAGGACGTCCCCCAGAACAAAGACTAAGGTTTCTCAAGCTCCTCATCTCGAGATTACCAACCATAGTCCGCCTTGACTGGACTCTTAGGTGTGTGAGAGACCCCGAATGGTTCAGTCAGAGGGCGGCGCGCTGGTGCGGCCGAGGGGCTCAGATCCCTCTGGACCTGAGGCCGTGAATATAAGTTGAAGATTCCAAAATACACGTCGTGAACAGTTTCTATTTTAAGTTGTCTTTTGCATGTTTTTGTTTCTTAAGTTTTTATCAGTTATATAGTTATTAATAAAACCCTTACTTACTTACTTAAATTACAACGCGCATTTCATTCATCAGTAGCGCTTGCTTTTTATTTTGCTGTTAGAATTTTACAAGTTCGTATCTGGAAATAATACTGAAATTGTTTTAAACCAATATTAAGTTTTAAATTAATTTTATCCTACAATATTTTTTATAAATTTAATAATTATTTATATTCTTATAAACTGAAATAATACAATATTTGGAAGGTCAAATATGCTTTTCAGCACACTGTCTACGTATTTTCTTTCATTGATATAAAATATTTTTTTCAGAGAATTTCACTATACTACTGGCAAGTCGCACTTTTTCATCCATTGCTTGAATAATATTCAGATGTTGTAAGTATCTGTAGTTTTGAAAACAACAATTTCATTTGTTAATTAAATAATATTTCATATTACTTTTGTGCAAGAATTTCGGTTTAATTGCAAACCATCATTGCTGTCAAAATTATTTTATAACGATTTTATGTTTAACAAAACTAGTCATTTAATACATTAAAAAACATTGAATAGCTGCATAAATTAAAAGCACAGAATAAAGCTTTTTCAAGCTTTATTAAATGTCGAAACACAGTTAATACGAACTTATTAAGATATAAAAAATGATCACATTTTCACAACTCGACAAAATAGTTTTACTTGACATTGTAATTTTAGACAAAACTAATCATTCATTTAAAATAATCATTTTTGGATAACATACTTATTAGGTTTTTATTGTGTATGAGATAAACACGATAAAATAAATAATTATATGAACTCAATATAAAATGGCAATTTTGCAAAATCGCCAAAATTAGCAAATATCTAAATATAAAAAATTAAAAAAAAAATTAAATTATTATTTTTAAACATGTAAATTATCAAAATGCATTATTTAAAAATGCTATTAGTTGACGAAGTAAAATAAACAAATCGCACATTTGTATCGTTTTATAAAATCATACTGATTACAACATTCTGATATAAATTTTATGAAATTATAACTCAAATTATTGTTAAATTATTGTCTTGAGATACTTCGTACCTAAGAGTTCGTAAATAAGTACTGATATCAATCATATATACTATACGGGATTTTAATAGAAGTGTCTTGCTGGAATGTGAACCGACGAATACGTCCGAAACAGCACAGAAATAAAAACGTTTCAAAACATGATGTATCATCTAGAAACAATGATACAACGCTATATTTTCAGAAAAGTCATGAGCCTGTTTAAAAGTTATTATTTCATCGTCGGTTCATATCGCAGATGATGAATATGAACCGTTGTCTCTTTGGCTGGTTTTCCCATTGTAACAAATATTGATAATGTTCAATAGTCAACTATCTTGAAACCAGTCAAAATTAAATGCATTGCATGATAGTCTTGTCAGCGCTCTCAATTTCTGAATTTAAAGTCGTGTTGTATGAACTTGGATACCTCATGCCCACATGTTGTGTGGAAATTACTTCATGACTGTTTAATTAAATAATTATTGACCACTGTATTAGGTAAATAAATAGTGGGCGAAACCTAATAACATAGCAGTTTTTTTTTAATAAAGTACCGTTTCTATAAAGATAAATACATTTAATATACAAAGACAAAGTTATAAAATAATGTTTTTGAAATTTTATAAAAAGAGGGTACAGTTTATTTATAGCCTTTAAAAATCTATTTTTTGTTAATTAATTCCTTCAATATGTTCTGCTAATGAGAATTTTGATTCTACGACTATTAATTTATTATTAATTATCATAAAATAATATCAATTTATCTGTTTAGAGAGCTTCACGATATTATGATTTACTTAACGTCGGTTTTAAATATTTTTGAAATATTTTATTAAGTAAAAATATGTTTTTATTTTATAAAAGTACTCTAAATAAAACAGTTTAAAAACAAATTATGAACACACATGATTGGCTTCCTACCTGATGTACCCCCGGCTACGGAAGTAAAATGCTTTCGTAGAGCGAAATACTCAATTTGCCACTAACCAACGAAGCCTGGAGGCAAGTGACCTTACCGATCCGTCTTGGAGGCTTCATTGTTTGCCAGGCATTGAAGGATGTCATTGCTGCTTGCGGTTTATCTATAAACTACGAAATGGAACTTAAGAAGAAACTGCTTCGGAACTCTACAGTTAACCGTTCCTTTTTCAGAATCCGGCTGCAAAAATATCACAAATCATTGCAACGCGGAATTTTTGACGACCATTCCATGGGATCAAATATTTATAAATGGTGGTATCCGAACACTACGAAGCGTGTCAGTGAAGATTTTTTGACGAATCACGGACAACTGAATATCGATCCCGACTCGTCGCATCAAAGTGGGCCGGTGCGTTCCTTGAATCACTACTGATCACATACGTTTGCATATGTTTTGATGACTGATATATTTATATCGCCGTAGGTTGAGGATCGGTGTTCAATGCTTTCAACTGCATCGGTGTATTCGCGGAGTGTCGGTCCCGCGGCACAGAGTTTATGCCTTATACTGCAAAACGATAACGTCTTGTCAACATCGACATGTTACGGTCAACGAGATTTTGAGAATGTCTTTCGATGCCTCGGGATTATCGTCAAGACTCAAACCAATAGGCTTAGCGCGAGACGATGGCAAGCGACTCGATGGTGCAACTATTATGCCATATTAAGCTGGCCGTATACTTGTGTGGGATTTTACTTGCCCGAACACGCTGACAGCCAGTCATGTCGCACATGCAGTTTCTTCAGCTATCGCTGTTACAGCCCACGAGGAACAGCTCAAACGAACTAAGGATTGACAGTATTTGTCGAGGATTGACACTATTTGTTCGTCCCCATCGCCATCAAAGCATTATACGTGGTGGGCTTAGCGTTTCTATAGTTTTGAGGCAGCCGTGATCTAGGTACGGGCAGACAACTTGAGATAAAGCGCATTTAGTTGACTCATGCAACGAATCAGCGCCGCCGTGCAGCTAGGAAATTTGACATTCTTTTTAGAGTCGGCTGAATATCCTTCACTAGGCAACTGCCTGTTTTGACGATTTCTACTGAATAATAATTGATTTATAAATTATATAATAAAAAAGATTTATTATTTTTACTTATGATTTTGTATTTTTCAAATCATTTTTTGGATTTTGACAATTATAAATTTTGTGTTTAGATTGTTTCGTAATGCAAAATTGGAATCAATCTCATCATTGACTATTAACGGAACCATCTCAGATTTGTACGTACCCCAACGTTTAAATCATCAAATTCCGCGTATACAGTGTTTAACTTGTTTCTTATGAAATATTTCTTTTTAATCATTTGTTGGTTTTTGAAAATTCAAGCATGTTTTGAATATAATAGAATATTTTTATTGTCCTATAATAAAACTCACGACAAATGAATAAACAATTAAGTCGTGGTCAACGTCGTTAGTGAATATTGTATTAATGTTTCTGCGTTGTAAATACCCGTGATTTAAATGTATTACTTATATTTGGGTGAAATCTGTTTTATAAGCTTTCATTAAATTTTATTTGTCCCAATCAGTAATCGTTTGTTATCAAGCTTGTTTAATATACAATAGACCATCATACGATGCTCTTATTGACTCAAAGTCGGTGTTGACTATTTTTCGTACTGTTTCTAAGTTGTAAGTATCCTTGAATTAAATGTATTCATTATATTTGGGTGAAATCCTTTTAATCAGCTTTTATTAAATTTTATTTGTCCCAATCAGTAGTCGTTTGTTATCAAGCTTGTTTAATATATAATAGTGCATCATACGATGCTATGCTATACTCAAAGTCCGTTTTGACTATTTTTTCGTACTGTTTCTAAGTTGTAAGTATCCGTGAATTAAATGTATTCATTATATATTTGGTGAAATTCTTTAAATCAGCTTTTTTAAATTTTATTTGTCCCAATCAGTAGTCGTGTGTTATCTAGCATGTTGTAAATATAATAGAACATCATACGATTATTTGATATACTCAAAGTCGGTGTTGACTGTTTTTGTTACTGTTTCTAAGTTGTAAGTATCCGTGAATTAAATGTATTCATTATATTTGGGTGAAATCTGTTTTATCAGCTTTTATTAAATTGTATTTGTCCCAATCATTAGTTGTTTATTAACGCAGAGGCACAATTCACAGATTGAATTGACATATTCTTGCTTACATAAGCACAAATGTTTTACAAATAGTTCCACGCAATATTTTTAAAATATTCTTTTATTTTTTAATGATTATAATATTTTTGTTTAGAATATTTTCTGGTGCAAAATTAGAATCAACTTCCTCATTGACTATTTACGGAACCATATCAGATTTGTACGCGTCAAGAAGTTTAAATTATTACATTTCTTATGAAAAATTTCTTTTTAATTATTTGTTGATTTTTGAAAATTCTAGAATGTTTTGAATATAAAAGAAATACTTTTATTGTCTTATAATTAAAACTTATGCCAAATAAAAAGACAACTTAACGTACGTCGTTATTGAATAGTGTATTTATTTTTCTTCGTTGTAAGTTCCCGTACATTAAAGGTATTTGTAGTATTTGGGTGAAATCTTTTTTATCAGATTGTATTAAACTATGTTACTATAAAAATATAATCAAACAGAAAATAGTAAAATATTTAAATCAACACAATTATATTAAAAATAAATTTAAAATCATTAACGGCAAATTTTTATGGGTGGATAATAAATAATATACTTTGTATTAGAATAAGATACTAGATAGTTATTTTAATAACTATCTTTTTTATTTTATTATAAATTTAAACTCTTAAGTATCACATTTTTATGGGTGGATAATAAATAATACACTTTGTATTAGAATAAGATACTTGATAATCAAATTTCATCAGAGGAAATACGTCATTAATATTTATTTGGCTATACTACTATTTTGATTTGAGGAATAGAGACTAAACTTGATAATGTAGCAGTTCTTCCTGATGACCTTTAAAATACGTAAACTCAGTTACCAGATCTGATTTGTTTCTTATTAAAAATTTCTTTTTAATCATTTGTTGGTTTTTGAAAATTCAAGCATGTTTGTAATATAAAAGAATATTTTTATTGGATTATAACTCATGTCAAATAGAAAGAGAAGTAAAGCGTAGGTCGTTATTAAATAGTTTATTTATTTTTCTGTGTTGTAAGTAACCGTGAATTAAAGTTATTTATAGTATTTATGTGAAATCTGGTTTATCAGATTTTATTAGAATTTATTTGTCCAAATCAGTAGTCGTTTGTTATGGCCAAAGCACAGTTCACATATTATTGACCCATTATTGCTTACACAAACACGAATCTGTTACAAAATAGTTATCTACAATATATTTTTTAAATAAATTAAATTGCTTGATTTTTTTATAATAAAATTTTCAAACAATTTTATTACATTATTTTATAACGATAAAAAATATTATTATTAATATTATCATTATTTTAATAACGATACTAGTTGTTAGTTTTTGAATATTTAATATATTTTGTCACGAATTTAAATAGTTTGAGAACAAATTTTTAAATTTAAAAATTTAAATTTATTTTAGATCAAGATTTAGTATTTTTAAAATCATTTTTACGATTGTAATATTTGTGTTTAGAATATTTTGGGATATTAAATTTGAATCAAACTCTTTGGCTATTAACGCAGCCCCCAAAAATATGTAAGTGTCGGAAAGTTTAAATTATCTATTTCTGCGTATAAAATGTCCAATTTTTTCTAAAGACAACATTTATTTTTTATATTTTTTTGTTTTAAGAATGCGAGCGAGTTTTTAATTCAATTGGATTTTTTATTGTATTATAATTCTAACTCATGTCAAATAAAAATAATTGATTTATTAATATTACTTTAAGTTTATTTTTAAAATATTTAAATGCATTTGTTTCTTATTCTACTATTCTATGCTTATTTCGTGTATATCTCTTTAGTTTTACACAAAAATATTTATAAATCCTGTTTACTAGAATGAGATTCGTTTCTCAATGTATTCCTTAGAAATTTATAAAAGTTATAATAAACTTTTTAGAAACTAAGTTGTATTATAACGAGACACGCTGGGGTACATATTCCATATCAAATCAAAAGGCCTTTCCCAGCAAAAAGAAATTATACATTTCTTCAATATTTCGATCCCTAGCCGGGAATATTTTCAAGACGAATAATTGTAATTAACTTGAACACTTTGCTTGAAAATATAACTTTTCTTATTAGTGTTAAAGTTAATTGCAATTATTCTTCTTGAAAATGTCCCATGCTAGGGATTGGAATATTGAAGAAATGTTTAATTTCGTATTGCTAAGAAAGGCCTTTTGATTTAATATTTTTATAAACTATTTTCAAAGTATTTTTTTTTTCAAAAAAACGATTAAAAAATGTTTTTGTTTGAAATGAATTTGTTTGCTTTTTAAAATGCAAGCAAGTTTACAATAGAACAGAATATTTTTATTGTATTTAATTAAAACCCATGTCAAATTATAAATTTGTTTTACTAAAATTACGTCACGTCTATTCTTAAATTATTTACATTTATTTTTTAATTTTTCATATTGAAATTTTATTTGCTTTCTGATTATAATATTCTATGCAAAGTTCGTGTATATGGCGTTTTTTATATCACGTTTTTTAGTTAGAAATTTATTAATCGAACTTAATTTATCATTTGAACTTATTTCGTGTATTTCGTGTTTGTTTTATACAAAAATATATTTCAAATGATGATACCATTCCGCGTGAATTCTTAGTAATCTTAAAGTCTGACGCGAAAGAATGACGAATGCCATTTTGTCATCACTATGACTCAACAGTGCCAGTTCCCTCTCACTGCTGGATGCAGAGGAGGACTAGCAGACGGCAATCAACGAATGAATCAAGTTCATGCAATTGATTCATTCGTTAATCGAACTTAATAATAATTAATAATTTATATTTATTGAAATTAAAACTTTATAAACTCTGTTTACTAGACTGAGTTAAAACTTTATTTTTTACACTCGTTTCTTAATGTATTTTATATTCCTTAGCATTTTATTAATTTTCAAAGTGTTTAATAAAGAGATGATTGAAAAATGTTTTTTGAATATGAAGAATCACCGCTATTAGTTTAAATGATTTTATAGCGAATGAATAATGCGGATAATAAATTTATATATGTAATGATTGATATCATTCTTTAATTAAAATTTGCAGTATCATTTTGATTAAAAAACAATATTGATGTGCTTGTATTAATTTTGCACAATTGAAGATATTCATCGGCAAGATGTGTTTAAATCAAGTTTGCATAATTAATAGTTTAGTATAAAAATTTGCTCATTATAAAAACAATCAATGTTTCAATGATTATAAACAATGATATAATTCAAACGTCGTCTCAAAGATTTTTTATTTTGATATAAAATTTATAAATATTTTGTTTAGAAAGTTTGAGAATTCTATCATTAAATCCAACATTTCACTGAATATAGCTAGTAATGTTGCAGTGTTGTAAGTATCTGGTTGATTCAAATGAGCCATTACGATTTCTGAAATTTCAATATTTAAAATAATTTCAATATTTGTAAATTTGGTTGTTATTATATAATTATTAATCCATTGTAATCGCTCTGCATAATTGAGAGTTTAGTATAAAAACTTGTGTTTCAATTATACAAACAATCCACGTTGTCAAATGATTTCAAAAATGATAAAATATTTATATACAATTATAAATATTGTATTTATAATTTATATAATATTTCAATATTTATCTAATTATATCGATACATCTGTTACAAAATATGAACATTTGTTAAAGAAATGATAATTATCTATTAATTTTGCACAATTGATAGTATAACAATCATGACGTTGATTGTTAAATCAACATAGAATACGAATTTGTTCATAACTGTGTAAAAACTAAATCTAAACAATATAAATATATGAAATATATACATTGATGATGTATATATTGATATGAACATTAAATTAACATTAACTAAAACTACTATTAATTTATATCGTAAAGATGACATATTTAAATTTACAAGAAACATATTTTTGCATGAGCATTCATGCATACCATATAATATAAAATATAATACATTAAATAATGAAATTTTAAGAATTGCAACAATATGTAATGATATTGGCTTTCTTCAAAATCATTTAAATAATTTAATAGATACATATTTTAAACTAGGTTACTATAAAAATAACATCAAGCAGAAAATAGTAAAATATATAAATCAACACAATAATATAAAGAATAAATTTAAACTCTTAGTGGCAAATTTTTATGGATGGATAATAAATAATATACTTTGTATTAGAATAAGATACTAGATAGTTATTTCAGAGGAAATACATCATTAGCATGTATTTGGCACCGCTGCTATGTTGGGTAGAGGAGATAGGGGCCAAATACCTGATTACATTGCAGTTCCTTTTGATAACTGCTATTTCCTTTTTGAATATATCGTATATTATTTATTAGTCAATTCATAAAAATTGATTATTATTTTTACTTTCAGTTTATAATTCATCTTGGTTTATATAAATAAAATACGTAAATAAATAAAATACGAAAATAAATAAAATACGTAAATAAATAAAATACGTAAATAAATAAAATACGTAAATAAATAAAATACGTAAATAAATAAAATACGTAAATAAATAAAATACCTAAATGAATAAAATACGTAAATAAATAAAATACCTAAATGAATAAAATACGTAATGCAAAAGAAGCTATATATCTAAATTATATAAAGATATGAAATATATGTTTCGATGGAGGAACATATCAGGTTTCGGCCCCTGTTCCTCTTTAGAGGAACAGGGGCCAAAACCTGATAACATAGCAATTCCTCCTGATGACCTCTAATCCTTATTATACATAATATATATGTATAATAATAAGTATATATAATATATAAGTATATCATAACATATACTAATATATATTACTCAATTCATAAAAAATGATTTTTATTTTTACTTTCATTTTATAATTTATCGTGATATAAATTATATAAAATCTAAAAACAATTATTTATTATTAATAAATAATTTATTATTTAACTATTTAAGTTTTATTTTGCATTATTTTTGATTTGCAATATAATATACGTAGACTCAGTTAGCTTATTTAATTTGCTTATGTTTGTACATTAACTTATACCTGTAATTCTATACATTTGCACATCAAATTATTTTTATTTTCACATTTTTATTTAAAGCTTAATTTTTATATTTAGTAAGTTTTACTATACTTATTTTGAATCGAACTCTTTACTATCAATTTCTGCCAACGTATCTCAAATGTAAGTAGCCACAAATTTTAAATTAATTTGTGTTTTGAGTTCATAAGATCGATTGAAATTATGTGACTTTCGCATGAAAAACCAGCTACTGAATCCTTCCTTCATGACTTCCAATCGCATACACCCTGAATACTAATGGTACCATTGCGCAGCCGTTTTCACCGAAAACGTTATGAAGGAAGGATTCCGTTTTAACTTGATATAAATTATAAAAAAATCTAAAAACAATTATTTATTTTATTGTTTAATTATTAAATTTTGATTTAGAATTATTATGTTTTGTTTATTTTATAATTATATTAATTAAGTAGACTAGGTTAGCTGATTTGAATTAAGATACAATTCATGCTAACATTACTAAACCATAAATTATTTGCATCTTACGTTCGTTAAACAATAACATTTTTGAATTGATTCTCTTAGGCAAATTTACATGTCGCTCAGCTAATGTTCAAACTTTAATTTCTTTTTAAAAAAATATTAGTAAGCGTGTTTTTATTTCTAATAAAAAATCCTGCTTGTGCCCTAAAGATTTGAGACTCATCTCGGTTCAAAATGCCCTCGTGTCGATTTATGAAAAAGCTTTTGCGTTAAAAATTCGGAACTATTTAAGTAGGCGTAACTTGATCCCTCCAGATTTTCATGGGTTCGTCAAAGGTCGCTCGGTTTATTCAGCAGTTGGTGAAGTGGATCAGTTTTGTCGGGATAATATTTATCGTCTAGTTGTGGCTGTTTTCCTTGATTTTTCTGCTGCATTTGACCGCATCTCTATTCCTTTTGTGATCTCTTCTCTCATGTCTCTCGGGTTGCCTGCGAGAATTGTGAACAGGGTGGAGATTCTGCTGTATACCGAGCAATTTTACTATGAAGACGACCCTGATGCGCGTCAGTTCTACCGTATAACGGGTGTACCTCGAGGATCCCCACTTTCTCCTATCTTATATCTTGCTGTTTCTATTAACCTATTCAAAATATTTTAACGCAAATAACGTCTTGTGGTGTACACTGATGACATCACAGCCCTGTTCACTGTACACAGGTGAAAAGACGTAGTCTTTTACATCAGCCGTTTCTTTTCAAGATTAAAAGACCAGCTACCCCAATCCAATCTGATTTTAGACTCTGCAAAATTGCAAGTGGTAGTTTTTCATGGCTCCCCTGCAACAAAGCAAAAACTTAAGAGACTTGCACTCTCTTTCCTCTTCTCCATATTTGCATCTGAACAACTTCCCACCTTTACAAGTCGAGTAAAATACATGGGGTTCACCGTTACGGTGTACTGTTCGGCGAAAGATGACCTGGATAGATTTAAAAGTATCCTGAAGAAAGCTAGGTGGGTCCTGAAACGAGCTTAACATCTCTCATTGAAAGGGAAAACCCAGGTGTGCCTTTGGGGCACTTAGGCTATCTCTGGATTAGCGTTCTTTTCGAAAGGATGACCCCCAGAGCAAGGGCAAAGGTTTCTTAAGCTCATCGTCTCTCGTTTACCCAGCATAGTCCGTCTTGATTGGGTTCTTGGGGGGGGTGAACGACTTCGGGTGTTTCAGTCTGAATCCGGCGTGTTGGATGTGTTGGAGGGCTCAGATCCCCCTGGACCTGAGGCTGAAGTTGTTCTGTCATTTTTTCTGAGTATGGTGTGACTTGTCTGTTTTTCTTGCATGCTACTTATAGGTTATTAATGTATTTAATAAAATCGTTATTATATATATCAATTGATGAGCAACGGTAAATGTTTTGCTTAACACTGTTCAAACAGGAAAACTGCCATTGTTTTCATGACGTTCACTGTAACCGCTACGTTGCCAACAATGCATTCGTTTTAAGCATAACATAATAACAGTATGTGGTTACTTGTTACTGTTCTGTGCTGACATAATATTATCTTTTGTTGAAATACATACACTTTAAAATGTTTCCATCAATATACTGTCGTTCAATCACCTACAGTCTACAAAATACAACGCGCATTTCATTCATAAGTAGCGCTTGCTTTTTATTTTGCTGTTAGAATTTTACAAGTTCGTATTTGGAAATAATACTGAAATTGTTTTAAACCAATATTAAGTTTTAAATTAATTTTATCCTACAATATTTTTTATAAATTTAATAATTATTTATATTCTTATAAACTGAAATAATACAATATTTGGAAGGTCAAATATGCTTTTCAGCACACTGTCTACGTATTTTCTTTCATTGATATAAAATATTTTTTTCAGAGAATTTCACTATACTACTAGTTAACCGACGAACTAGCCTTTCGGCTAATAAAAGCCGGTAAGTTATTTAGCCGCTAAATATTAAGTTGTTGCTCATACTGCACCACGGGTAGGTTAATTAACAATTAACGATTAACGAGACGCGATGCGAACCCATCACTCGACGACGGATTGGTTGAGCCTGCACCTATTCGGTTATTACGAACTAGTCTCTAGATTTATTTTTATGACATGCAATTATTTTTATGTAAAATCAATTCAATTGCTTGCTATGAAGCAAGCAATTGAATGTTGCTTTACTAGGTTGTACCAACATTTCTTAACAAGAATAGCATATCTTTGTATTCTTAAGTTGCAGTTTATCAAATGTATCTTGTTATTAATTAAAATAGTTTGAGAGCAAAATTTTAATATTTTGAAATTTAAAAATTTAAAGAATGTCTCATTCCGTTTCAAATTATTTAAAAATTTAAAATTATTTTAACTTAACATTTAGTATTTTAAAAATCATTCTTTTGTTTTTAATATTTGTCTTTAGAATATTTTCGGAAACGGAATTGGAATCAACTTTCTCATTAACTATTAACGGAACCATCTCAGATTTGTACGCGTCAACAAGCTTAAATTATCAAATTCTGCGTATAAAATGTCTAATTTTTATATGTTCAATTTTTATATTAAATTTGTGATTTTTAATTTGTAAAAAATAAATATTAATGATATAAAGATTGACATAAAGATTGATATTATTATTGATATAATGATATAAAGATATATTTCATATATGAAATATAGGCTGCGATATATTGATGATTTTTATGTATTTACACTAAAGATATGAAATATATGTTTTGATATATTGATGATTTATATGTATTTAATTCCTGCAATTTTTATTCAATAGGCGAAGAAATTTATCTAGAAAGCCTCATTCTTAATAAAACCAATATTAATGTTAAAGAAAGTATATATCTTGATATGAGCATTAAATTAACATCAATTAAAACTACTTTTAATTTTTATCGTAAAGATGACATATTTAAATTTACAAGAAACATATTTTTGCATGAGCATTCATGCATACCATATAATATAAAATATAATACATTAAATAATGAAATTTTAAGAATTGCAACAATATGTAATGATATTGGCTTTCTTCAAAATCATTTAAATAATTTAATAGATGCATATTTTAAAATAGGCTACTATAAAAATAACATCAAACAGAAAATAGTAAAATTTATAAATCAACACAATAATATAAAGAATAAATTTAAACTCTTAAGTGGCAAATTTTTATGGATGGATAATAAATAATATACTTTGTATTAGAATAAGATACTAGATAGTTTTATCAGATAAAAAAATTTCATCAGAGGAAATACGTCATTAATATTTATTTGTCTACACTGCTATGTTGATTTGAGGAATAGATACTAAACTTGATAATATGGTAGTTCCTACTGATGACCTTTAAAATACGTAAACTCAGTTACGAGATCTGATTTGTTTCTTTTGAAAAATTTCTTTTTAATCATTTGTTGGTCTTTGAAAATTCAAGCATGTTTTGAATATAAAAGAATATTTTTATTGTATTATAATTAAAATTCATGTCAAATAGAAAGAGAAGTAAAGCGTAGGTCGTTATTGAATAGTGTATTTATTTTTCTGCGTTGTAAGTAACCGTGAATTAAAGTTATTTATAGTATTTATGTGAAATCTGGTTTATCAGATTTTATTAGAATTTATTTGTCCAAATCAGTAGTCGTTTGTTATGGCCAAAGCACAGTTCACATATTATTGACCCATTATTGCTTACACAAACACGAATCTGTTACAAAATAGTTATCTACAATATATTTTTTAAATAAATTAAATTGCTTGTATTTTTATTATTTTTAGACAGTTTTATTACATTATTTTATGTTTTATCAAACACTTATAAATAAGAATACCGATAGTAGTTATTAGTTTTTGAATATTTAATGTATTTTGTCATGAATTTAAATAGTTTGAGAACAAATTTTTAAATTTAAAAATTTAAAATAATTTTAGATCAAGATTTAATATTTTTAAAATCATTTTTTACGATTTGTGTTTAGAATATTTCGGGATATTACATTTGAATCAAATTCTTTGACTATTAACGGAGTTCACACAAATATGTACGTTTCAACAAGATATAAATTATCTTTATATGCATTCTTTAATTTTTCTGAAATTTTATTTGCTTTCTGATTATGATAGTATGTACTTATTTCGTGTATATCGTGTTTGTTTTATACAAAAATACATTTCAAATGATGATACCATATTGCGTGAATTCTTAGTAATCATATAAGTCTGACGCGAAAGAATGACGAATGCCATTTCGTCATCACTATGACTCATCAGTATCAGTTCCCTCCAACTGCTGGAGACAGAGGAGGACTAGCACACGGCAATCAACGAATAAATCAAGTGCATGCACTTGATTCATTCGTTTTCAAATTAAAGGTATTACCTTTCTCTACCAACGCTGATTTGAGGTCTTCTTTTCTGTAAACTTTAGGCATGATGTGTTAAAATCAAATTTGCATAATTAATAGTTTAGTATAAGAATTTTTTCATTATAAAAACAATCAATGTTTCAATGATTATAAACAATGATATAATTCAAACGTCGTCTCAAAGATTTCTTATTTTGATATAAAATTTATAAATATTTTGTTTAGAAAGTTTGAGAATTCCATCATGAAATCCAACAATTCACTGAATATAGCTAGTAATGTTTCAATGTTGTAAGTATCTGGTTTATTCAAATGAGCCATTACGATTTTTGAAATTTCAATATTTAAAAAAATTTCAATATTTGTAAATTTTGTTCTTGTATAATTATTAATCCATTGTAATCGCTTTGCATAATTGAAAGTTTAGTATAAAAACTTGTGTTTCAATTATACAAACAATCCACGTTGTCAAATGATTTCAAAAATGATACAATATTTATATACAATTATAAATATTGTATTTATAATTTATACAATATTTCAATATTTATCTAATTATATCGATACATCAGTTACAAAATATGAACATTTGTTAAAGAAATGATAATTATCTATTTTTTGCTAATTTAGTAAATAAAATATTTGATTACTACATTTACAATAAACGATTTATTTTTATTTTAATATTTACGTTTTATCATAAGGTTTATTAAAGTATTATAATTATATAATATTAATATTAATGTAATAATATATATTATCATTTATGTTCCTTAATACATTAAATTGATGTTACATTTTTGTTTGTAGCGACAGAATAATGATACAAAATATTATACTATGAAACAATTGCATTTGTTTTGCCATATATTACATTTATAAATATTAAGGTCACTCAGGTTTTGTATGTTAGTAAAATAGTATTGTTCGGTGTATTAAGGATTTGTTATAATAAGTAGCAATTTTAAATAGCTATAAATAAATAGCTATAATAAATAGCTTCTTCCATGAAGACGTCATGGATGGAGCTGAATATCCTTTCTTGACGAAATCGACTGAGAATGGCATATATGCGCTGTCAGGAGAAACGACAGCTGGATAGGCAGAGGAAATAACCGTAGACGATAATGTTATCATCGACAGAACTTGTGAAATTGTACCAGTTGTAAGTAATGTGCAAGAACAATCATCAGGGGCAATATAGAATGACACAGTCGAGTGTGTGAATGTGGAAGCGGATAAAAAGGAGAAATCAAACAAAGAAGAACCCAATGATGAAACTTCGGCAGAAGACGACGAGAGCAATCAGGATACAACAACTGATGATAGTGCAGAGGACGATAAAACTTAGACAGCCAACTCATATTTATTTTATAAATATTAAATAATTTATGATCTATAATGCTCAAGTCAATAATTTAATAATTTAATAAGTTGATATCACATTGCCGATAAACATATTTAAATTATCCAACGTATTTAGATAACTTAAAATTCCGTATTTATATCATTGTTACAGAAACAGATATAATCATTAAAATACTTGACTCAATTCTAATGTATGTACATTTGTCATAATGAATATCATTCTCTTATCAAAATTTGCAGTCTTCTTTTCGATTAATAACGAGCATGATGTGATTGCATATTAAAATGATTACAGAGAATACTGGCATTGTCTTATATCTGTACATAATCATATTTATGTAAATGTTATTTATTAGCATGTATTTGCCCCCGCTTCTATGCTGTTTTGAGTAATAATGACCAAACTGATAACATAGCAGTTTCTCCTGATTACTTCTATTCCTTATTCGAATACATCGTATATTGTTTAATAGTCAATAAATGATGGAAATTTAGAAATATCATTACAGAAATTTCTATAAATTTCTATAATGATTTTCTATAAATTAATTTTCTATTGATTTGTATTTACCATTATTTAAAATAAAATTTATCAGATAACTGTATGCTCATTTAGCTGATCTGATCTAGACAACTGTATAGAATTACAATACAAACTATTCAAAATCAAACTATTTTTATTTTTATAATTATGTTAATTTTAATGTTTAGGAAATTTCACGCTACTAGATTTGAATCAAACTCTTTACTATCTGTTTCTACTAATGTATCTCAAATGTAAGTAGCCATAAATTTTAAATTAATTTTTGTGTGTTAAAATATTTATATTTTATTTTACAAATTTGCTTTCTCATTATTATTTGCTTCATGTTTCTGCAACACAATGCATAAAGTTCTCTTAGCATAAAGTTTTAAATATATATTTTATTTTACAAATTTGCTTTCTCATTATTATTTGCTTCATGTTTCTGCAACACAATACATTGCATAAAGTTCTTCTTAGCTTGCTTTTAAATATAGCGAGCATAAGATTAAAGATATGTAATCCAATTGTATCATAATGTGTTATTAATTTAATAGTATTGATTATGCGACAGCTTTACTTTTATAAATCTGTTTGTATTTAAAAAGCTTTTGTAGGCAAGTTTTAAATTTTTAATTATTTATTATTTAGTAACAAATTTAAAAATAATTATATTAAAATAATAGTTTAATATTATTAAACTGTTTGGTGGAACTAACAGTTCCTTCTGATGACCTCTAATCCTTATTCTGATACAACGTCTGTTATTTATTAACCAATTCATAAAAATGACGTTTATTTTAAATTTTATTTTTTATTTTAAATTGGTTTAAATTATAGAAAATCTTATAACAATTATTAATTTTATTATTTAATTATTAAATTTTGATTTAGCATTATTATGTTTTGTTTATTTTATAATTATATTAAATACTTAATCTCACTTACGTAGACTCAGTAAGCTAATTTAATTACGTCATATCAGATATGTGATATTTACGTATAATATCTGATATTTACGTCATATATATGTTATTCATATCAGATATTAATTCATCAAAATTATTTGATGAACTAACTAAAATAGAATTTGAGTTCATAAGATCGATTGAAATTAGGACTGGTGATTTTATGATGGATGCTTATATTTTTATTGAATAGTTGCTAGTTACATTATGTGACTTTCGCATGAAAAACCAGATACTGAATCCTTCCTTCATGACTTCCAATCGCATACACCCTGAATACTAATGGTACCATTGCGCAGCCGTTTTCACCGAAAACGTTATGAAGGAAGGATTCCGTTTTAACTTGATATAAATTATAGAAAATCTAAAAACAATTATTTATTTTATTGTTTAATTATTAAATTTTGATTTAGCATTATTATGTTTTGTTTGTTTTATAATTATATTAAATACGTAGACTCAGTTAGCTGATTTGAATTAAGATACAATTCATGCTAACATTACTAAACCATAAATTGTTTGCATCTTACGTTTGTTACCAATAGCATTTTTGAAATGATTCTCTTAAGCAAATTTACATGTCGCTCAGCTAATGTTCAAACGTTAATTTCTTTTTTAAAAATTAACTAATTAATAACTTTGCTGAATTTATAAACTGAGCATGGAATACTGTCAATGGCTGATATTTGACATCCGTATAAAATATACAAATTTATTATTAACTTGAGCAAATTTTGAATAAATATCGTAAGGATTTATCATGTAATATCTTAATCTAAATCACATTGATGTTGTCTTCACACTTAAAATTTCTAGTTTTCGGATGGTTTGTGTAAGAAAGATAAGAACAACCGAGATTTGATGATTGTTACGATGTCCCACTTTTTACCAAGATACTTGCTTACTCGCAAAGTCAGACAACCGTTGACGAAATCAAATGCATAATTTGTTTTCATATATATTGGTTTCATGTATATAGTTATTACAGGAACAAAGAAGCAGAAATTATCCTTTATTTGATAAAAAAATCTATATTTCGATAGCTCCTGCTATCATCATCAGGATTACAATAAAATGTTTTATTAAAATTAAAACATTTTATTGTAATCCTGATGATGATAGCAGGAGCTATAAAATTAAAACATTTTATTGTAATCCTGATGATGATAGCAAAAGCTATCGAAATATAGAATTTTTTTATTAAATAAAGGATAATTTCTGCTTCTTTTTGTCTGTAATAACTATATATTTGAAATGAAAGAAGATTGTGGGTTTAGTATTTATTATCAATTTGTTTTCAATTTTCATAATTCTTTCATGGTGCTTGCTTCTATTTTTTACATGTTCCGCGTGCACTTGTTTCTGATTTTAATGACATAATATAGCATTTTGTTGAAATATACACACTTTTATAAATTTTATCATCCAATCCACTGTCGTTCATTTATCAAAAGTCTTCACAAGACAACCGCGCATTTTAATCATAAGTAGCTCTTTCTTTTTTGATGTCAGAATATTATTTACAAGTTCTTATTTGAAAGTAATATTGAAATTTTGTTTTAAAGTTCCGGATGAATTGTACAACTTGTTTCATTAATTACAAGCCACTGCGTCCATAAAAATACAACAGAAAGTTTTATCTGAAATAATTACATTCCTGTGCCAACTGATGTTAGTTTTAAAAGACATTTTACCCACACGAGAACTGTAAAAATTTAGTTGACTTTTCGGCTAATCTCCTTGACTTTATATATATGAAAGTGAACACCCCAAAATGATGATAAATCAAGCTTATTGTAATTATGAGAAATACTCAATTTATAATCGTTTGTACTTGATAATCGTATTACATGAAATGAAATATATAATTTGCATGTAAATGATCCTATGTTAGGTCAAAAATAGCGGCTGAAATCAGAAAACATGGCAGATTATTTCATAGCACCATTTTCATAAAATAAAAAACATTTATAACCTGTCAATAAATTGATAATACAGTTTGTTTATAGTGTTGTAAAATTGTAATTTTATAATAATAAATTAATTCAGTATTTTCAGCAAATGAAAATTATAATTCTATGACAATTGATTTACTTGTTTACTTGTTTAATTCATAAATGAATGACAATTTATCCGTTTAGAGAGTTTCACAATACTAAGTACTGGTCAACGTCATTATTTTATATTTTTGGTAATGTTAATATGCTGTAAGTACCAGTGAATCACAAGTATTTATAGTATTTATGTGAAATCTGGTTTATCAGATTTTATTAGAATTTATTTGTCCCAATCAGTAGTCGGCTTTTATCGCAAAGGCACAATTCACAGATTGAATTGACACATTCTTGCTTTCACAAGCACAAACGTGTTACGTAATAGTTACAAACAATATTTTAATTTTATATAAAAAATTATTTAATATATTGCATTTAATATAATATTATTTTTAAACAATTTTATATTGTTTTATTATCTTTTATCAAACACTTCTGAATATAAACACTTCTTTTTAAAATATTATTGCATTTTTGTTACGAATAGATATATCATAGATCTCTTTCAGTAATTAAATAACTTAAGAATAAATTTGGTCCTTTATGTGGGATATATAAGTTTGTTTGTTGATGACGAATTGTAGGTATTTTTATACTTTCATAATGAGGATTATGCATAACACTAACATATTATTGTTGCAAGGTTTTGTAGAGGCGTGATAAATTAATCTTATATTTACCTACATGTAATTGCTTTGACATTTAATTTTAATTAATTTCGCCTTAACATTGATTTATTATATTTTGATAAATATGCATTTTTATCAATAGTATCTCTTCATCACGAATGTGAAATTCATTGTTTCTGTTGGAACCTAGTTTTTCGCTAGACATATCAGTGTTTTTTTATGATATTATTTAATAGAGAAGTTAACTTTTCTAATGATATAATTGTTCATTCAGTTTTAAAAAATTTGTTGTATAAATCGTATAGTAAAAATTTTATTCAATGTTTTTAACGATTCATAATTTAAAATTACTGTTGTTGCTCCATTTTTCATTTGTATAAACCATTATTTTCTGATTAGATCGCTTTACAATACTACAATTAAATCAAACTCTTTATTGGATATTTCTGGAAACTTTATTAGCTTGTAAGTGTCTGCCAATTTGTGTCATATTTGATTTATCGTTTTAATAAAATGCAATCATAATTTGGGGTTTTAAATTACGGAGCCGTCTATTTTGACAGTAGTTATCGTTTTAATGAAGAGAATTCCTATTAAATGCATTTTTATTGCATAGCTGATCGATTTATAATAATTCTAGTTTTATCATCAGGATTGAAAATGTACAAACTAACCCCCTAAAACTGAAGTAATGCATTCACTAACCTCGTGAAACTGAAGACACTTGAATTAAAAAGGTAGATCCCATTAGAAACTACCGGAATTCATGCTATGAATATACCTCTTTTGCACATCATCAATGTATATATTATATCATGTTGGATATTATATAAATATAATATATAATAAATAATGTTGGATAAAATTGCAATATTTTCTAATTTTGCCATCAATTAAAAATAAGCAAATACTGTAGTGTTTTATGTTATTTGATGGAATGATTCGTGCTTTCCAAAAACTGGCACTCGGGTTAGTTTCAGAGACTGCCTATAACGATTAATATTTTTAAACAAAAACGTCGAGCCTTTCAGAAACCATAAAATAATTGTATAAACTTTAGTTACGATTGCTATAGTTTTGACTAAATAAATCGCGAAAGCACTCAAGCATTCTTTTTATTTATATAAATCGAATATTCGGATTTAGATATTTATTTAAAATTGATAAATTAAAATATTATAATTTGTAATTGTTTAATATTGTTCGATTCGTTATAAATCTAAATTCCATGTAATATTGTATTTTTTTGTGAAACGAATAAATATCCGAATTCATTTTCTGTTTTGTTTTTCTTTCTGTGTGCATATTTCTTAGCTTGGAAATTGTTGTTTTATAAAAGTGTAACGTAATATTTATTAAAATATTAGGATAATCGATATGAACGATTTCGATAGCCACACTGGTCTTACCAACTTCTTTGACATGCATACACTGTAAGTACGATCAGCAATATTACTTTTTTCAATTTTTTATTCCCAGCCTACTAAAAAATCATATTTCGCGTTGAAGTATAACGTCGTGTAATTCAATAAAAATCGGGTTATATTTTTACGTTTGCTAATCACTGGATATAAGATGTTTGATAGTCTGATTTAATATGAATCAATATATTTAGGTTTAATCCTTCTTAATTTGCGATATTCAATTTCATAAGCATTATTAAATGTATTTTAATCTAAAAAATTCACACTTTAAAAGTTAAAAGATTACCTTTAGTAATCGTCGATACAAATGTTTTGATGAATCAACATTTTAGTTATTAAAAACAACATCTTTTATGTATAAAAGTATAATATTATAATATAATATTAATTATTTTATTTTTATTTAAATCTATAGTGAACATTACATCAGATATTTATCATTACCAATAAGCTTTAATATTCGATCATAATGCATAATTGAATAGTTAGAAACTACATTTTTAATAAAAGAATGATTGCTGTATTCCAGTTTTTCTTAATTTTGACATGGTGAATTTTGCGAGAATCTTAATCACTCTCAAATAACATTACATATGATATAGTTTATTAACTGTTCTTATTTAAAAAAAATTTAATAATTAAATGACAATACTCAAAGCACTGCTAGTCCCCATGTTTTATTAAGAGGTCATTTTATCCATCCCGAAGTTAAATTTAACACTTTTATTATTGCAAACCTACAATAATCATAGCCAATTAACTGTATAACCGTTTTCATATATTATTTATTATTAATTAAATTAATGTTGTAATTAATCCAAACAGCATTTCAGCTAGTACAATATTATTTCAGGTTTAATATGCTTAATTATAATGAAAAGCAAGTTAACCAAAAGTTTAGTACACAGTTGTAATTTCTAACTAATTTTGTTAATTAATATTTATAATTAATATTAATATTTAACTAATTAATATTTATTTAATTAATATTAAAATTTCGTGGTTAAATTATTTGATATTGATTACAATCATTATTCGAGCTTGCAAAGTTCGTTAACATACACATTTGTGTGAACAAGTAACTGAAAAGATTTGTACACATGAAAACAACATTTTGCTCAATGACTTCACATTTCAAAACTAGCAGATCTAATTACGTTACCATTTAAATGTTCTAATTTACAATCATCAATGACACTTACTTTGATTTTGAGTGGTTAAGTAAAATGACTACAGTTTCTAAATATTCATTCCATTTAGATTTCATTACATTTCTAAGTAATGAGGTTTTATGTTTTGTTTGATTTAAATTTAGGATGAATAGATCAAAGCATGCCAGATTTCAATTGTAACGTGTAAGAAGATCAAATTTATATTTTTACAATTACCATAATGCTATATTGTATAGTTTGAAGATATTTTTTATAGTTTATGGTTTTTTATAGTTTCTTATGGTTTATACCAAGTAAATGAAACTAATCGCGATGACTGTATTATAGATTTTTTGAATACAAAGCATCAAATTGCATTCGCTTAAATGAATATATATAATAATATAGATACAACGATGTGTGTACAAAGATGTGTACCAATCATGCAGAATAATTATTTTCTGATCTTTAGCATAATATACTTAATTTTGAGAATGTGATAATCAGAAAGCAGATTTCAAGATTGCGAATCTGTGTTGGATTATTGTATTGAATGTAGTTTAATCTTTTATTGTTGTATAGTTTAAAGAAAATTTATAAGAAAATTTATTAGACTCATATACGGTTTTTAATTGTTTATAACAATTTAAATGAAATAATCGCGATGACTGTGAATTTTGTAATTTCTACAAAGATTTATCAATGGAATGCAATTTTTGAAACGACTTAGCCTAACTCCGATTTATCCTGCTATGGATGTTTAATAATAGCTAATTATATTATCGTAATTTTAGTGTAATCTGTCCATTACCAATATCAAACGATCGGTTTTAATTCCGGTGGTTTTGTTATTAGTAATCGATCGAATGACGTGTTAGAAATAACGACGAAATACTAGAAATAATATTATAGAAATATATAAATAATATTATAGAAATATAGAAATAATAACACTGATGATTTTAATATTATAATTTATTTTTTAAAGAACTTAGCTATATAATTGTAAGTTGTTTGTTAGAATACGTCAATACAAATATCGATCAAGTGATTAAGAAACATAAATAAGGAGCTTAAAACGTCTTCGATACCCTAACTCAACTAAGTGCTATTTCGAAACAAATTTTATTTTAAAATAATTTTTTTACATTAATGTAAAATTCCATGAGATGCTCTAAAAGTTGCAGCCTTGCTCGAAGCACAAACATTACTTAAAAATCTGGAGCATGCAAGTACGTCGTGGGCTTTGTAATACTAAGTTTATTATTATTCTTCAATTGCAATTGCATTTAACTTAATTATCAATTACTCTAGTGTTCTAGATTTATCGTAAGTACACTTACCATTAGTCTTGGACATATGCAAGATAAAATAATATGCCGAAGTAGCTATTATGATTAATAATAGCTACTTAAAGATTTTATAAAAACAAAACCGATAACTAAACTAATCATAAAAAAGAGACAAGGAACAAAAACAGTTAATCAATGCCGAAACCGTACTTAATCTTATCAAGTATTCCGCCAAACTTCACGGTCTCAGGTTCAGTGAGATCTAAGCCCTCAAACCAATCCAACACGCCGCCTAACGACTGAACCACTCGGGGGTTTTTACCCCCCCCCAAAGAATCCAATCGAGGCGAACTATGCTGGGTAAACGAGAGACGAGGAGCTTAAGAAACCTTAGCCTTTGCTTCGGGAGACGTCCTCTAGAAAAGAAGACTAATCCCGGGAGCCCAAGTACCCCGAAGGCGCACTTGAGTTTTCACATTCAATGACAGATGATAGGCACGTTTCAGGGTCCACCTAGCTCTTTTCAGGATACGTTTAAGTCTATCCAGTCAGCTTTCGCTGACATGGGGTTCACCGTAATGGTGAATCCCAGGTATTTTACTCGACTTGTGAATGTAGGGAGTGGTTGATTAGTCAAAATGTAGGAGAGCGCAGAGAGTGCTAATCTCTTAAGTTTTTGCTTTGTTGCAGGAGCGCTATGGAAAACAACCACCTGCGATTTTGCAGAGTTTAAAATATGATTGGACCGGGTTAACTGGTCTTTTAATCTTAAAAAGAATCGACTGATGTCCGAGACTACGTCTTTGCACCTGCGTCCAGAGAACATGGTTGTGGTATCATCAGCGTACACCACTAGACGTTGTTCGCGTTTAAAAATTTTTAAGAGTTCAATGAAAGCAGCAAGATTTAAGATAGGAGAGAGGGGAGCCTTGAAGCACACCCGTAATGGTGTAGAACTGACGCGCATCAGGGTCGTCTTCATAATAATATCGCTTGGTGTACAACAGTATCTCCACCCTGTTAACAATTCTCGCAGGTAACCCGAGGGACATGAGAGAAGAGATAACAAAGGTAATGGAGATGCGGTCAAATGCAGCAGAAAAATAACGGAAAACAGCCACAGTAAGTTGATGACTATTCTACTGACAAAACTGATGCACTTCATCTACAGCTGAATAAAGCGAGCGACCATTGACGAATCCATGGAAACTTGGTGGGATTAAATTTTGCCTACTCGGATGACCGTGGATTCTACGCACAGGCGCTTTTTCGTAGATCGATACGTGGGAAATTTGAATCGATATGGGCCGCAGGTCTTTATAAAAAGAGACCGGATTTATCTTAGGTAGAAATATACGTCTACTAATGTTGATGCCGGCCACATCGGAAGAGGTTGCTAATAGCATTGTGACGGCCACTTTTCTTCTTTGTTCGACTGTCAAAAGCTGATAGACACGAAAAGAGACTAGAGCGACAGATTTGTTGGTGCCCGGAACAGGCCCCCAGGAGTTAAGGATATCGGGGACATATAAATCTCTACTCCTGATTATTCCCAAGGCGCGTTTGGCTGAGGGGTTTGATTGGCTCCATAATTATGTAGGATAGTGACTCCTCTAAAGCCTTATCAAACCTATCTTACCAATCCAACCCAAGGCTTTATCCTCCCAAGAGACAAACTTCTTTTTCTTGAATATCTTCTAGAATGAAAACCGGGCTGGATTAAGGGAAGCTATGCTCGCCCTAACCTTACCCAGTTGTAACCTATATCTAGAGCTCCAATATTCTTTTGAGAGAGCTTGTCTGGCAGAAGCAGAGAGATTGGTAAGACGGAGTATATACGCTAAGGTCTTGAGTTTTGTCGGAATGGGACTGTAAATACGACCTTTGTATGTAGTCGAAAGTCTCGCGGGAGCTTGCGAAGAGAGGTAAGAATTAAATTCGGTAAGACTCTCATTACCAATTCGGGGAAAGCGTTGGATAGCTGCCTGAAAGAAAGCAACTTTGATTTGATTAAAGTTGAATCTCTTTCTAAGCAGCGTATCTTCTTCTATTCCCTAGCGAATCAAATCATGAGATTTGGACATATGTTGTCGCGACTGATTTGTACATAGCGGTTTAAACAACAACTCTCGTGGCTCAGTAATAAGTCGAGGAGTGAATTAGTTGATGTGCAGGGAAAGGGGGGACAGTAGTTTGTGAATAAGATAACCGTTCCTTGCTCTGCAGAGTGCTGCATTAATCCATCGACCAGTTCTGTCGTTGAAATCACCAAGTACCATGTAATAGCCGCTGTCTATAATCCTATCCAGGACGTCACGGTTCTTGTGAATTTTACCTGGATCGATGTAGACATTTGCTAGACTGAGGCGTTTACCGTTCTTACAGAGTAAAACTACTAAACAAGAAAGGGATGGACAAGATTAGTCGAGTAGAAGCATTTAATTAGGAGCATTTAATTAGGGTTACAAGACTTTGAGATGCAGAGGAGTGAGGTAGGATTATGTACGGAATATAGTGGAAACATATGTGCTTTGGAATGAATTAAGTTATGTCCTGGGGAAACGGATAGACCGCGTCTCCGGAAGGACCATAACATCAGCATCTATAGCGGCTAAAAGTCTAAGGGCAGAAGTTTTTTCCAAATTTCATCAAGGATATTCAGTAAAAAAGGCTCACGAGTACACCGATTTGTGTTAGGTTAGCTGGGTGGATTGCCTAGCCTAGACAGAGCCAGGGGTGGAAAGGTTGCCCTTCCCGCCACAAGTCCCCACTAGGGAATGCACTTGATCACGGCCAGTATCTTTATTTCCCTTCAGTGCCTCAGCTCTTTCAGATATTATTAATTTTCAAATCTTCACTGGGGGCACAGCGTGAGCTGAAGCCACTTCTTCTTAGATCCCGGAAGAACCGGACCGGAAGACGGTGGAGCTGAAGACAGCAATGCGAATTGGCTTGAGATCCGGACTTGTATTTCTTTGAGTGGAACTTGTTTCGATGATTGTATCATCTGTAAGATGTCACTATCTGTCAGTCTGGACGCTGCAGCCGCGACAGATGAAGCAGGTTTACGTGGCGAGATATGTCTAGCAACATAGGCTTTAATCGAAGAGCATTTTCGGGCCCAATTCGGATGTGCTCCCCCACAATTGGAGCATTTGGGGTAGATGTACACTTTCCTCCAGCCAGGTTGCAGTTCGTCGAACCACATAATTCTTATGTTCTAGAAGACACGCAGCCCGACTCCCAATGTCCCCATTTGTGGCACTTATTGCAGTGGGGTAAGTTTATACATCAGAACTGACTTGATTGAGGCGAATATTGAAGCCCAGAAAAGGGTTGCAGGACGACAGTGCAGTAACATCAGCATTATTCAGAGAGGATGTAACAAATCCAATAGGTGAGGGTTAATTTACTCCTCACTATTACGGAGCGAGAATTAGAGACATTGAATTTTTTCTCTAAGGTCTAAATGTCTTCCTCGTCAAGGAGAGGGAGAACATTCGTTAACTTTAATGAATTCATTATAGGCATATACTTTATTGAGCCCAGGTGAGCCAAATTAGAAACATCAGCATATTATTCAGAGAGGATGTAACAAATCCAATAGGTGAGGGTTAATTTACTCCTCACTATTACGGAGCGAGAATTAGAGACATTGAATTTTTTCTCTAAGGTCTAAATGTCTTCCTCGTCAAGGAGAGGGAGAACATTCGTTAACTTTAATGAATTCATTATAGGCATATACTTTATTGAGCCCAGGTGAGCCAAATTAGAAACGAAGAAAGCCTCGTACTCCTTTGCCAAACCAGGAGAGGCGAAGGATATCTTGATTTCACAATCATAATATTTAATGAACTTAAACAGCACTCTTTTTTTGTAGTTGATTGTGAAAGTACGAAGAAATAAATTAAATAATTTGTGTCTTTCTAAAGGCTCATTAAACTTGATTCGAATGAGGTTCTTAGCTTTTGGGATAGGTGGAAGCTCTCCTGAACCCCCTTTATTAGTAGATACATAGACATTACTAACCTGGAAGGAATCCATAGAACAAACCTGCTTTACCTCTAAATCTAGAGGAATTTCTATCAAATTGTAAACATTTTTACTGAATTTTCTCGAATCCTTTGATCGCTCCGTAAGTATGTTTTGCACACTCACCATTTTTTGGATCTAATCGTAAATGCTTTGTCAATTACTATTTGTTGCAACGATTTTGCGACACATAAATATTGATAAATGATGGATTCAATTAAATAAAATGGCGATTTTGCAGATTTTTTAATACAAATCATTAAATTGCTTTCGTTTATATTGATACAAAAATGAATAGTTTGATTGGATTAAACTAAATATTTTATATTTAAAATTAAATTAGATGAATATATTGATTTATGCATATTTAGCTTTTGTAAATTATAAAAATATTTTTTTCATTTGATAAAATATCAAGAATTAATAAAGTAATAATTTAATAATTATTTAATTAATAGTGTTTTCATAATTGCTGTAATTGATTATTTAGCTGAAACTTTGTCTAATTCTGAAAAGTGAACATATTATGTTTATTAAATATAATTTATATCGTATTTAGTTATCATTTCATATTTATTATCATGTAGTATAACATATATCATACGACATATTATGCTCTTCATATTAAACTTGAAGTTGATGGAATGAACTAAAGTGCATTATTTGTTTTTTAATATCACGTTTTATTAATTTCACATGTTTATGAATCAAAAAATCAAATGAGATATTAATTTTGTGGATTTTTAAATACAAATCATTGAATTGCTTATCGTTTTTATTGATATATGCAGTTATATAAATTTTAAGATAAATAGTTTTTAAATTAAAATTAATAAGGTAAATTAGACAAATATTTCGATTTTATAAATACATTTTTTAATTTTTTAAATTTATTTTGACTTTATATTTTAATTGTCTTTTAGTCGAAGTTTTGTCTTGATGAACAAACGAAAACGAATACAAAATATAATGCTATTGATATTTAACTTTTGCTGAAATAAAAACCTAAACATCATTGTTTTTCTTTTTATTTCAAAAAATTAATCATAAATATCAAATATGTTGTTGCTTAGGAAATATCAAACGTGAAAATTAACAAAACGTTTAGACACTTTTGATATATCATTGATTAATCGCTAATTATAACAATTACGGAACCTTCGAGGTATACTTACAAAATCTGAAATGATTACTACACACGATACTATGAATTATTTTTTTAAGAATGTTAAAGAATAATTGTGTAGAGAGAGGACATCAAAGAAATTTACATGAAATTGAAATTTTTTATTATCTTCTTCAAGTCTATAAACATACTTAAATACATTGACATTGAATGCATCAAACTTTTAATTTTTCAGCCTTGATTCGCTGTAGCACGACTCTTGAGTAGTTTCCCCTAATCGATTCCCGAGGATGCGCAGAATCTCCATTGCAGATTCGCCTAAATGACCGAGAGTATCGACCGCAATTGGGTCAAACTGGTATACATCGGTGTCAAGTTCGATGTATAAACGGTACTTGCGATGTTCGGCTTCAGAAGACATTGCATTTGGTGACTGAATAGAAGTTGGTGACCAGCTTGGGGCTAGATGACTGGGACATGTGAAATCAAGATCAGCAAACGGCCTGAACTCAATGGGACTAAGGACACACTGTCGTAGGTATTCGATCAGAAGCTAATGAGGTCTACCAATATTGAATTATAACGTACTTCTGTTTGCCCATAGGTATAATTTAACAACGTGTAGTATCATCAAAAATTTTAATCATAACAATGGCTGCATAGACATATCAAATTAAAATTAGCAAACAAACTGCATACAAATTTAAAATTAGCAAACAAACTATAAATGATTAATTTGATAATATTAACTAACGCTGATTTTATTTGAAATCAGAAATGATTTCAATTGAATATGTGAGAAGAAAGTATTTTTTTAATAGTAGATACTGATTCATTATTGGTAAATAATTATTGGAGCTGAATCAAAAGAAAGACGAAATTATTTTTGATATTTCGCTAACTTCATTTAGCATCTTCAGAAAATTACAATGTAGACAGTCCTGGTTGAATCACATTTCTAATTTATTTATTGATCATCTGAAGATCCCAGGCGGCGGTACTTCCTTTCTTGTTTATTTTGTTGATCAATTAATGATGGCGCTGATCTCATTACACTGAAAAGATTTCACTGCATTGTATTGACTTCAAAAGCAAAAGCTACATCATGCAATTAGCATATAGTGAATTCTTTCTGCTTTAATCTATATATAGTATGTTTTTCATGTGGATTCTTTGTATGTGCTGCAACTGATGATGTTTCTCAAAGCCGAAACGGTATGCCGTCTTGCAGTGATGATGCATAAAATTCACCATATATAGAAAGAGGCAGATAGATTTAATAGACAGTCCTGGTAGAATCACATCTTCAATTTATTTATTGATCTTCTGAAGATCCCCGGCGGCGGTACTTCTTATCCTGTTTATTTTATTGATTTATAAATGATCCCGCTGATGTCTATTACATTGAAAAGAATACACTGCATTGTATTGACTTCAAAAGCGAAAGCTACGTCATGCAATTAGCATATAATGAATTCTTTCTGCTTTAATCTATATATAGTATGTTTTTCATGTGTATTCATTGTATGTGCTGCAACTGATGAGGCTTCTCAAAGTCGAAACGGTATGCCGTCTTGCAGTGATGAAGCATGAAATTCTCTATATATAGAAAGAGGCAGATAGATGTAATAGACAGTCCTGGTAGAATCACATCTTTAATTTATTTATTGATCTTCTGAAGATCCCCGGCGGCGGTACTTCTTATCTTGTTTATTTTATTGATTTATAAATGATCCCGCTGATGTATCTTACATTGAAAAGAATACACTGCATTGTATTGACTTCAAAAGCAAAAGCTACATCATGCAATTAGCATATAGTGAATTCTTTCTGCTTTAATCTATATATAGTATGTTTTTCATGTGGATTCATTGTATGTGCTGCAACTGATGAGGCTTCTCAAAGCCGAAACGGTATGCCGTCTTGCAGTGATGATGCATAAAATTCACCATATATAGAAAGAGGCAGATAGATTTAATAGACAGTCCTGGTAGAATCACATCTTCAATTTATTTATTGATCTTCTGAAGATCCCGATCGGCGGTACTTCTTTTCTTGTTTATATATATTTCCGAATATAAGATTGCTTAATTTTTCTAATGCATCTTTAATATCTGCTAAATCTAGATTTACATTAAGCGTACTAAAATCGTACCTATTTATATTATGAAAATTTATTCCGTTTGTGTGTTCTAAAAATGCATGCATTAAGTTTTGACTGGTTTCACGAAAGTTGACTATTGCACATTATCAACATTTGTTACTTAGAAAACCAGCCAAAGAGACAACTGTTCATATTCATTCTGTGATATGAACCGACTGTGTAGTAAACTTTTAAACAGGCTTGTTACTTTTCTGAAAATGGTGGCGTTGTATCTCTATTACTAGATGATACATCATGTCTTGAAACGTTTTTATTTCGGTGTTGTTTCGGACGTATTCGTCGGTTCACATTCCAGCAAGCGTTCTCTTTATCTACAAGAGTTGTATATTCATGAAGTTTGTTGAGCTTAATATTGAGCATAACAGTATCTATTATGGATATCAGCACTTATTTACGAAGTCTTAGATACGATGAATACGTTCAAAAATTCATATTAATACCTTTGTGTCCTACCAACAACTCGTTTTATGACAATGTTCATTTTGAGTTTAAATCGATTAAACTAGTATGCGCTTTTTTACACAAGTGACAGACTTTGCGTTGTATGGTGCTATCAGATATTTTTAACGATGCTAAAACCTTTGTAACTTAGTCTTTGAGTCACTCGCGAAGACACTGTAGTTCAAAATTTCGTGAACAGAACAGATGCGAATAAATTTTTTAAAGCGATTGACATGAGTTTTGCATTCAAGTGGTAACTCTTCCATTTGCTTTATAGATTCAGAATCGCTTTAATATCTACTCGAAAAAGACATTTAATAGCTACTCATTGATAAGAAATACCAATCAATCAAATTATGCCCAATCGGTATTTGCAATGCTGGATTCGGTCAAAAGACTGCAAACGCTAATTGTTGGGCAGATCTAGCTAAACTGGATATCACCATAAAATTTTCGTCGTACACTCACAATCCATGATCCAATAGAAAATGCATTTGCCTATTATGACGTTGTATTATGACTTACTGCATTTTACTATCAACCAACTTTAACTGTCGACGTGAACTTTCTTTACAAGTGATAGACAAACTAATAATTTAATCAAGCATAATCTAAAATTTATAATATTTTTAAACTATGCAATTACATTATTGTATTTTATGTATTATACCATTTTATAGCATCATTTCCAAGATAGTTTTTAGTTAAGAAACATGCGTTCTTCAATAAAGACAAATTGAGCACGCACAAGTAAAAATGCAAGGTGTTCATCATAGAATAGTTTTTCTAACATGTGATGTAAACAACTTTACACAAAAGTATTAGTTTATTCAAAATACAAGTACTTACAATTTTGAAAAGGCAGCAGATTGAATTAATGAGAAGTTTGGTTGTATTTTAGTATCGAAAGAATATCTAGACAAAAATATAATTATTTTTATATAAATAGAACAAAAAAGTAGATGACGAAAAATTCTTATTATATAGGATTATAACGTTCATTGGACAGTCAACGACCACTGGATAAACAAATTGCCATGAAGAAGTTAGACATAAACGATGATGAATCTCTACGACCAGCCAAATATTTAAAATTCGTAGCATTTTACATGCTATCCAAAGTCCATAAAAAAGCTCGACGATTTATTGGATGGCTGATCGTAAGCACGCCAACGAATATAACATTGAGATTTCTTCATAATCACCTTATGACGCTAGCAAAATAGGTATCATCGTTTATCGAAAGCAGCCAAAACCTTCTGCGTTGGTTTGAGTTTAATCGCCGTTTGTTCTGCGGTCATTTAATGAAATATTAGTAACAAAGGAAGTAAAATATTTATACAAAATTCCAAATAGAGAAGGAATCACTGCGATAAATAAAGCTACATGCAGAGCAAAATATTCTAGTAAGTTACAAACATTTATTTTGCAGTCATCAAAGTTAATATCGGAAAACACTATCTTGAAGCGATGATCAATATTTTCGACAAAGAGCATCAACAGCGATTTTTCAAGCGATAACATGGGTGCCTACGAGGAGGAATGGCTACCCTGATTATATAGACGACGTATTTTTCATATGATCTGGCAATAAAGAAATTCTGAATGAATATTTAGCGTTTTATAAGGACGCTCATGCAGTCAGCAAAGTTAATATTATAACAATATCTTCAAGCACGATGGACAATATTTTCGACAAAGAACAGGAACAGCGATGGTTCCAGAGATGGCGATTTTGTTCATGGTGCCTACAAAGAAGAATGGATATGCCAATCTGAAACTAAACCCCTATTTCAAGTGATGTATATAGACGGCATATTTTTCATATGATCTAGCAATGAAGAAATTCTGAATGAATATTTAGCGCTATTTCAGGACGCTAACTCACTAAAATTGACTTACAAATATGGGAAAACTGCTACTTTTATTGGTTTGAATATATCAAATGTAAATGGTGCATTTAGAACCGGACTTTATCGTAAACTATCAGACCAGACATCATATCTACACGCACGAAGTAGCCACCGTCAAACTATGAGAAGGAACTTGGTGTTCAACGAGGCACTTAGCATAAATAATGCATGTTATGATCCTGAAGAATTTTATAATCTTGTCAAATGTTTTACAAATATCTTGATTTGACAGGGCTACAGTCCCAGAATGGTTGAATCAAAGCAGTTGCCAGATTATATCGGTAAAGATTATTTGAATCAACATTCAAAATGAAGTCGGTAGACCACAGATGTGGCTGACGTTTCATCCTGTGCTCGACGACATTCAGAAAGTGATGAATGCAATATTGAGTTCAACAAGTAATCACATGCCAATCGCTAAAGTTCTATTTGTGTTAATGAACAAACTTTTAAACCTTCTGATTCGATCTAGCTATGCAGGACATACAGATTAATCTGAAAGCAATTGGAGATGCATTCTATATAAAGACAAACTATGCAAGATTTGCTCGGTGATATCGAACGCGAGAGAGTGCATAAGTTCCGTAACAAAGGAAAATATTACCATCAAAGTAATGACAAATTGTAAGACACGGAATGTGATATATGAAGAGACATACCAACTCTGTTCAAAACAGTATGTCGGCCAGACATCGCTATCGCTCTCATGAAAACTAAATATACGCCGGACGCATATTCGAAAACTTAATCCACTGGATGGAGCAGCAGCTCATAGCTTGATTATGGAGGCAATGAGGATACAATGCATATTTGCATTTTAAAATCGATTTGCAAAAAAAGAAGAGCGGGAAAAGAAGAAATGAGATACGTGTACTTCATCCCGAAATTTTCTAATATTATTCATATTAGATATAGATTTAGATATACCTAATAAAATATTGTTTTATTATCTGATTCAATCTTTATACACTTTTTATCCATTATTGAACAGTGATTTGTAATACTTGTTTCTAAAGTAAAATTACTACCTTAATACTTCTTTCATTATAAATCATTATAACTAACTTCTTTCATCAGTATATCACATAAAGCCTTTTGCGTATGAAGACAAAGTTATTACTAGCTTTATCAATAGTTATTATATATTTTTTCTAAATACATATCTTTATTACTTTTATCTTTTTTATAATTGTTTGTTATTTTTATCTTTTTCAAAATTGTTTGTTATTTTATTTTATTTATTTATTTATTTCTAAATACATATCTTTATTACTTTTATCTTTTTATAATTGTTTGTTATTTTTATTTTCTTATGAATTTATATTTATATATTAATACTATATATATTATTATATTTTGAAAATTTATTCCTTTGGTGTGTTCTAAAAATGATTATGTAGAATTTATACGGAAATTCGACTACCATATAATGCACTACATATGTTACTATACATATTTTATTCATATAAAGAGAAAGTAGTTTAAATGTACATTTAAAAGCACTACATATGAACCTAGGTTTTATTAAATTTTCGTAATTTTACATTCCAATATAATATAGGTATACTTTTATTATCTGATTTAAATTTTATACCATTTTATTCAATATGTAACAGTGACTTGTGATAATTGTTTCTAAACTAAAATCACTACGATCATATGTTGCTTTTACATTTAAATCATAAAAATTTACTTATTTCACAGGTATTTCATATTAAAGATTTCTTCAACTGAAGACAAAATTATTATTAGCTTTATAGATAATAAGTTCTAATTTTTCGTGATCTCCTGCCGAAAAGATTTGGATGATCCGGATAACACTTGGTTTGTTTAAAGAGGCTAGGCCCATGCTACAACGTTAGCAAATTCTCGTAGATGCCTTTTAAATATAACACAGCCGAAACGACTGATGGTAGTTCACACTACTGATGAGTGCTGCTGGCTACCATCAGTTCGTCAGGAGTGATAAGGAAGTCTTATCTGCATGTAATCGAACTCCGGTTTTTGGCAACATCTAAGATTATGAAAATGAAGCTTTTTGCTCCCGGATCACAGGTTTACACATTCTGCGATTAAATTATAAAAATTATCCTATAAAGGGATCCTGTGAGAACGCAAGCAGCGACAGCAAATAAAATTCCTGCCGAATAAAATTAGGATGATCCGGAAAGCACGTTGTTAGTTTAAAGAGGCTAGGCCCATGCTACAACGTTAGCAAATTCTCGTAGATGCCTTTTAAATATAACACAATGCAGCTGAAACGACTGATGCTAGTTCACCCTACTGATGAGTGCTGCCGGGTACCAGCACTTATCTAGGAGTGATGAGTGCCGGGTACCAGCACTAATCCTCTAAGAGTGATAACGAAGTCTGCTTTGCATGTAATCGACTCCGGTTTTTTAAAATCCTTGATTATAAAACTGAAACTTGTAGGCTCCCGGAGAATAGTGTTAACCATTCTACACTTAAATTATTAAAATGTATCCTTAAACAATTCTATGAGAAAACAAGCTACGACATCAATTAAATATTCTGCTGAAAAAAATTAGAATGATCAGGATAGCTCTCTTGATTAGTTTAAAGAGGCTATGCCCATGTTTTCAAGTAAACAAATTCTCAAAAATGCCTTTAGAATATATCACAAGCAGCTGAAACGGCTGATGGTAGTTCACCCTTCTGATAAGTGCTGCCGGCTACCATCAGATCGTCTAGGAGTGATAACGAAGTCTGCTCTGAGTGTAATCGAATTCCGGTTTTTGGCAAAATCTTTAATTATATATGAGATCTTAGCTAGTATCATTTCGATTTAATAAAATATTAAGTTTACAATCTATAAATCAACAAAATATTTTTAAAATTTTTATGTTTTTATGCATGGATAATAAATTTTATGCTTTATATTAGAATATGACACAATAGATAATCAAATTTCATTAGAGGAAATATTTCATTAGAATGTATTTGGCCCCATGTATTTTTATTCAAATAAGGCTTGATTTAAATTTTAAAAATCTTATATAACAGCTATTTATTATTTATTACTGAATTATTTTGTTTTATTTAGTATTTTATTTGAGTTCTTAATATTATAAAATATATAGACGTTTTTAGGTGATCTGATTTATTATAACTTTCTAACAACAATACGATTCTTGAATTTTGAAAATATCTTTATATTTTATGTATTATATAATTTTCGTTTTCGTATAAACTATAATTGATTGTGAGCATTTAATTATAATCAAATATTGTTCAGTATTGGCTATTATTTAAATATTAACTTGATATTTTAAATATCTATTTTAAATATTAACTTGATATAAATATAAATTATATAAAATCTTATATAATTTTTTATTGTTTATCATTATTTTTAATTTATATACAGTATAAAATACATAGACTTAGTTATCTTATTTGATTTGCTATAATGACAAGTTATTATTGATCTGTGAATTTTGTTTTTCTGATAATACAACCTGTTAGAAATAATAAAACTATTTATTAGATACACGACATTAATATTTTTCTACTACTTTTCATTTGTATGAATTTTTTCTTATTATAATAGAGAATTATAATATTATAATTCATTATTTATTACTTTTATATTTTGCTTATAATAGAGAATTATAAATCAACAAAATATTATCAACTATAAATTTAAACTATAAGGCGTAAAATTTTTGTTTATAAATAATGAAAAGTATTCTTTATATTAGAATAAAAAACACTAGAAAAAACACTATTTTGTTTATAAATAATAAAAAGTATTCTTTATATTAGAATAAAAACACTAGAAAAAACACTATTTTGTTTATAAATAAAAAAAGTATTCTTTGTATTAGAATAAAAAACACTAGAAAAAACACTATTTTGTTTATAAATAATAAAAAGTATTCTTTATATTAGAATAAAAACACTAGAAAAAACACTATTTTGTTTATAAATAATAAAAAGTATTCTTTATATTAGAATAAAAAACACTAGAAATAACACTGTTTTGTTTATAAATAATAAAAAGTACTCTTTGTATTAGAATAATAAACACTAGAAAAAAACACTATTTTGTTTATAAATAATAAAAAGTATTCTTTGTATTAGAATAAAAAACACTAGAAAAAACACTATTTTGTTTATAAATAAATAAAAGTATTCTTTATAATAGAATAAAAAACACTAGAAAAAACACTATTTTGTTTATAAATAATAAAAAGTATTCTTTATATTAGAAAAAAAAACACTAGAAAAAAACTATTTTGTTTGTAAATAATAAAAAGTATTCTTTATATTAGAATAAAAAACACTAGAAAAAACACTATTTTGTTTATAAATAATAAAAAGTATGCTTTATATTAGAATAAAAACACTAGAAAAAACAATATTTTGTTTATAAATAATAAAAAGTATTCTTTATATTAGAATAAAAAACGCTAGAAAAAACACTATTTTTTTATAAATAATAAAAAGTATTCTTTATATTAGATTAGAAAACACTAGAAAAAACACTATTTTGTTTAAAAATAATAAAAAGTATTCTTTATATTAGAAAAAAAAACACTAGAAAAAACACTATTTTGTTTATAAATAATAAAAAGTATTCTTTATATTAGAATAAAAAACACTAGAAAAAAACACTATTTTGTTTATAAATAATAAAAGTATTCTTTGTATTAGAATAAAAAACACTATAAAAAACACTATTTTGTTTATAAATAATAAAAAGTATTCTTTGTATTAGAATAAAAAACACTAGAAAAAAACACTATTTTGTTTATAAATAATAAAAAGTATTCTTTGTATTAGAATAAAAAACACTAGAAAAAACACTATTTTGTTTATAAATAATTAAAAGTATTCTTTATATTAGAAAAAAAACACTAGAAAAAACACTATTTTGTTTATAAATAATAAAAAGTATTCTTTGTATTTAAATAAAAAACACTAGAAAAAAAACCCTATTTTGTTTATAACTAATAAAAAGTATTCTTTATATTAGAATAGAAAACACTAGAAAAAACACTATTTTGTTTATAAATAATAAAATGTATTCTTTATATTAGAATAAAAAACACTAGAAAAAAAACTATTTTGTTTATAAATAATAAAAAGTATTCTTTTTATTAGAATAAAAAACAGTAGAACAAAAAGACTATTTTGTTTATAAATAATGAAAAGTATTCTTTGTATTAGAATAAAAAACACTAGAAAAAACACTATTTTGTTTATAAATAATAAAAAGTATTCTTTGTATTAGAATAAAAAACACTAGAAAAAAAACACTATTTTGTTTATAAATAATAAAAAGTATTCTTTGTATTAGAATAAAAAACACTAGAAAAAACACTATTTTGTTTATAAATAATTAAAAGTATTCTTTATATTAGAATAAAAAACACTAGAAAAAACACTATTTTGTTTATAAATAATAAAAAGTATTCTTTGTATTAGAATAGAAAACACTAGAAAAAAAACACTATTTTGTTTATAAATAATAAAAAGTATTCTTTGTATCAGAATAAAAAATACTAGAAAAAACACTTTTTTGTTTATAAATAATAAAAAGTATTCTTTGTATTAGAATAAAAAACACTAAAAAAAACCACTATTTTGTTTATAAATAATAAAAAGTATTCTTTGTATTTGAATAAAAAACACTAGAAAAAACACTATTTTGTTTAAATTAATAAAAAGTATTCTTTGTATTAGAATAAAAAACACTAGAAAAAAACACTATTTTGTTTATAAATAATAAAAAGTATTCTTTGTGTTAGAATAAAAAACACTAGAAAAAAACACTATTTTGTTTATAAATAATAAAAAGTATTATTTGTATTAAAATAAAAAAACACTAGAAAAAACACTATTTTGTTTATAAAAAATATAAAGTATTACTTGTATCAAAAAAAACACTAGAAAAAACACTATTTTGTTTATAAATAATGAAAAGTATTCTTTGTATTAGAATAAAAAACACTAGAAAAAAACACTTTTTTGTTTATAAATAATAAAAAGTATTCTTTGTATTTGAATAAAAAACACTAGAAAAAACACTATTTTGTTTATAAATAATAAAAAGTATTTTTGTATTAGAATAGAAAACACTAGAAAAAAACACTATTTTCTTTATAAATAATGAAAAGTATTCTTTGTATTAGAAAAAAAACACTAGAAAAAACACTATTTTGTTTATAAATAATAAAAAGTATTTTTGTCTTAGAATAAAAAACACTAGAAAAAACACTATTTTGTTTATAAATAAAAAAAGTATTCTTTGTATTAGAATAAAAAACACTAGAAAAAACACTTTTTGTTTATAAATAATAAAAAGTATTCTTTGTATTAGAATAAAAAACACTAGAAAAAAACCACTATTTTGTTTATAAATAATAAAAAGTATTCTTTGTATTTGAATAAAAACACTAGAAAAAACACTATTTTGTTTATAAATAATAAAAAGTATTCTTTGTGTTAGAATAAAAAACACTAGAAAAAACACTTTTTTGTTTATAAATAATAAAAAGTATTCTTTGTGTTAGAATAAAAAACACTAGAAAAAACACTATTTTGTTTATAAATAATAAAAAGTATTCTTTGTATTAGAATAAAAAACACTAGAAAAAAACACTATTTTGTTTATAAATAATAAAAAGTATTCTTTGTATTAGAATAAAAAACACTAGAAAAAACCACTATTTTGTTTATAAATAATAAAAAGTATTCTTTGTATTAGAATAAAAAACACTAGAAAAAACACTATTTTGTTTATAAATAATGAAAAGTATTCGTTATATTAGAATAAAAAACACTAGAAAAAACACTATTTTGTTTATAAATAATAAAAAGTATTCTTTGTATTAGAATAAAAAACACTAGAAAAAACACTATTTTGTTTATAAATAATAAAAAGTATTCTTTGTATTAGAATAAAAAACACTAGAAAAAACACTATTTTGTTTATAAATAATAAAAAGTATTCTTTGTATTAGAATAAAAAACACTAGAAAAAACACTATTTTGTTTATAAATAATAAAAAGTATTCTTTGTGTTAGAATAAAAAACACTAGAAAAAAACACTTTTTTGTTTATAAAAAAAAAAGTATTCTTTGTATTAGAATAAAAAACACTAGAAAAAAACACTTTTTTGTTTATAAATAATAAAAAGTATTCTTTGTATTAGAATAAAAAACTAGAAAAAAACTATTTTGTTTATAAATAATAAAAAGTATTCTTTGTATTAGAATAAAAAACACTAGAAAAAACACTATTTTGTTTATAAATAATAAAAAGTATTCTTTGTATTAGAATAAAAAACACTAGAAAAAACACTATTTTGTTTATAAATAATAAAAAGTATTCTTTGTGTATTAGAATAAAAAACACTAGAAAAAACACTATTTTGTTTATAAATAATAAAAAGTATTCTTTGTATTAGAATAAAAAACACTAGAAAAAAACACTATTTTGTTTATAAATAATAAAAAGTATTCTTTGTATTAAAAAAAACACTAGAAAAAACACTATTTTGTTTATAAAAAATAAAAAGTATTCTTTGTATTAAAACACTAGAAAAAACACTATTTTGTTTATAAATAATGAAAAGTATTCTTTGTATTAGAATAAAAAACACTAGAAAAACACTATTTTGTTTATAAATAATAAAAAGTATTCTTTGTATTAGAATAAAAAACACTAGAAAAAACACTATTTTGTTTATAAATAATATAAAGTATTACTTGTATCAAAAAAAACACTAGAAAAAACACTATTTTGTTTATAAATAATGAAAAGTATTCTTTGTATTAGAATAAAAAACACTAGAAAAAACACTATTTTGTTTATAAATAATAAAAAGTATTATTTGTATTAGAATAAAAAACACTAGAAAAAACACTATTTTGTTTATAAATAATAAAAAGTATTCTTTGTATTAGAATAAAAAACACTAGAAAAAACACTTTTTGTTTATAAATAATAAAAAGTATTCTTTGTATTAGAATAAAAAACACTAGAAAAAACACTTTTTTGTTTATAAATAATAAAAAGTATTCTTTGTATTAGAATAAAAAACACTAGAAAAAAACTATTTTGTTTATAAATAATAAAAAGTATTCTTTGTATTAGAATAAAAAACACTAGAAAAAACACTTTTTTGTTTATAAATAATAAAAAGTATTCTTTGTATTAGAATAAAAAACACTAGAAAAAAACACTATTTTGTTTATAAATAATAAAAAGTATTCTTTGTATTTGAATAAAAAACACTAGAAAAAAACACTATTTTGTTTATAAATAATAAAAAGTATTCTTTGTATTAGAATAAAAACACTAGAAAAAACACTATTTTGTTTATAAATAATAAAAAGTATTCTTTGTATTAGAATAAAAAACACTAGAAAAAACACTATTTTGTTTATAAATAATAAAAAGTATTCTTTGTATTAGAATAAAAAACACTAGAAAAAACACTATTTTGTTTATAAATAATGAAAAGTATTCTTTGTATTAGAATAAAAAACACTAGAAAAAACACTTTTTTGTTTATAAATAATAAAAAGTATTCTTTGTGTTAGAATAAAAAACACTAGAAAAAACACTATTTTGTTTATAAAAAAAAAAGTATTCTTTGTATTAGAATAAAAAACACTAGAAAAAACACTTTTTTGTTTATAAATAATAAAAAGTATTCTTTGTATTAGAATAAAAACACTAGAAAAAAACACTATTTTGTTTATAAATAATAAAAAGTATTCTTTATATTAGAATAAAAAACACTAGAAAAAAACACTATTTTGTTTATAAATAATAAAAAGTATTCTTTGTATTAGAAAAAAACACTATTTTGTTTATAAAAACTAAAAAGTATTCTTTGTGTTAGAATAAAAAACACTAAAAAAAACACTTTTTTGTTTATAAAAACTAAAAAGTATTCTTTGTGTTAGAATAAAAAACACTAGAAAAAAACACTATTTTGTTTATAAATAATAAAAAGTATTCTTTGTATCAGAATAAAAAACACTAGAAAAAAACACTATTTTGTTTATAAATAATAAAAAGTATTCTTTGTATTAGAATAAAAAACACTTGAAAAAACACTATTTTGTTTATAAATAATAAAAAGTATTATTTGTATTAAAAAAAACACTAGAAAAAACACTATTTTGTTTATAAAAAATATAAAGTATTACTTGTATCAAAAAAACATTAGAAAAAACACTATTTTGTTTATAAATAATGAAAAGTATTCTTTTTATTAGAATAAAAAACACTAGAAAAAAACACTTTTTTGTTTATAAATAATAAAAAGTATTCTTTGTATTTGAATAAAAAACACTAGAAAAAAACACTATTTTGTTTATAAATAATAAAAAGTATTTTTTGTATTAGAATAGAAAACACTAGAAAAAAACACTATTTTCTTTATAAATAATGAAAAGTATTCTTTGTATTAGAAAAAAAACTAGAAAAAACACTATTTTGTTTATAAATAATAAAAAGTATTCTTTGTATTAGAATAAAAAACACTAGAAAAAAACCACTATTTTGTTTATAAATAATAAAAAGTATTCTTTGTATTTGAATAAAAAACACTAGAAAAAACACTATTTTGTTTATAAATAATAAAAAGTATTCTTTGTGTTAGAATAAAAAACACTAGAAAAAAACACTTTTTTGTTTATAAATAATAAAAAGTATTCTTTGTGTTAGAATAAAAAACACTAGAAAAAACACTTTTTGTTTATAAATAATAAAAAGTATTCTTTGTATTAGAATAAAAAACACTAGAAAAAAACACTATTTTGTTTATAAATAATAAAAAGTATTTTTTGTATCAGAATAAAAAACACTAGAAAAAAACACAATTTTGTTTATAAATAATAAAAAGTATTCTTTGTATTAGAATAAAAAACACTAGAAAAAACATTATTTTGTTTATAAATAATGAAAAGTATTCGTTATATTAGAATAAAAAACACTAGAACAAAACACTATTTTGTTTATGAATAATAAAAAGTATTCTTTGTATTAGAATAAAAAACACTAAAAAAAAACACTTTTTTGTTTATAAATAATAAAAAGTATTCTTTGTGTTAGAATAAAAAACACTAGAAAAAACACTATTTTGTTTAGAAATAACAAAAAGTATTCTTTGTGTTAGAATAAAAAACACTAGAAAAAACACTTTTTTGTTTATCAATAATAAAAAGTATTCTATGTGTTAGAATAATAAACACTAGAAAAAAACACTATTTTGTTTATAAAAAAAAAGTATTCTTTGTATTAGAATAAAAAACACTAGAAAAAAACACTATTTTGTTTATAAATAATAAAAAGTATTCTTTGTATTAGAATAAAAAACACTGGAAAAAAACTACTATTTTGTTTATAAATAAAAAAAGGATTTTTTGTATTTGAATAAAAAACACTAGAAAAAACACTATTTTGTTTATAAATAATAAAAAGCATTCTTTGTGTTAGAATAAAAAACACTAGAAAAAACACTATTTTGTTTATAAATAATAAAAAGTATTCTTTGTATTAGAATAAAAAACACTAGAAAAAACACTTTTTTGTTTATAAATAATAAAAAGTATTCTTTGTATTAGAATAAAAAATACTAGAAAAAACACTATTTTGTTTATAAATAATAAAAGGTATTCTTTGTATTAGAATAAAAAACACTAGAAAAAAACACTATTTTGTTTATAAATAATAAAAAGTATTCTTTGTATTAGAATACAAAAAACTAGAAAAAAACACTATTTTGTTTATAAATAATAAAAAGTATTTTTTGTATTAGAATAAAAAACACTAGAAAAAACACTATTTTGTTTATAAATAATGAAAAGTATTCGTTATATTAGAATAAAAAACACTAGAAAAAAACACTATTTTGTTTATAAATAATAAAAAGTATTCTTTGTATTAGAAT